>JAFELO010000382.1:696572-718416 GCA_017140195.1 Eumaeus atala | reverse complement strand
TAAATGCACATTAAAATTGTTAGCTCTTTTTTTTTTCTGTCCGTGTGATAGAGTTTGGAACTAAGTCACTTAATGATAGAGGTAAGTGGCACGTAAAGCATATCCCTGTATTACAATAAAACTACTTTTACGGTCACAGCAACTCTGAAGCGTCGGGCTGGTCACATAATTAAATAACGCCCGATAGGATACGTTAAGAGTAGTTTTGTTGTAATGAGTAACATTCGCGTAAACTTAAGATATTATATCCCTGTAGCTTTCCGATGGTGTCAGCCCAATTCAACCGCAATGCAGTTAGCATGGAACAAAATAGTAATAAAATAGAAGATAGTATGATTTCTCTAAGCACCTTTCCACAAACAGCCGTACTTTAATTTATTTTACCGCCTCCTCCAATGGGCCACGGGCTGCTCACGGACCATACGAAACACGAAAGCATAACGGCGTTATGGGAGCGAGTTGTGCCTCCCCGCTCGCGCCGGCCCTATGCCGCATAGTCTTAGATCTTCTGAATCATGAATTAAAGTATCACTTTCAGGAGGAGGTAGTGCCGTGCATGGTGCATGACACTACATCCTCCTATGCATCGGAATTGGGCCAGCACGACTGGGGTGGTACCTCTCGCTCACATAATACCGCCGTAAAGTGACATTGTCAGTGTCGTGCTTCGTGCGGTTTGTGAGTAACCGGTAGCCCATTGTGGGGGGCGGAAGGAGGGCAACGCCTTGACATAGTACTTACGTGTATGTTCATGCGCGTCGATAGTCGTAAAAAGGCTCTTATTGCTCATTGGCCCCCTATTCTATTTAAAGAAATCACTACATCGGCGTCAAATCATAGCCATCTAAACAGACGGAGGTGTGACGTCAAGGTGGCTGATGATGTCTCTTAATCATTTAGGCTATTTGTCATTTAAATTACCCGGCACGGCTTCCTAGTCTCAGATTGAATGCGGTTGCCACATAACGCAACGCTAATTCTGCCACTTACGCCACAGCACTTGCTTTTATTCTGCAATCCGAAGCCTTGTGAATTTCGTAAGGCCGCCCATAATCATGAGCTTTGACGAACGTAACTTAGAAGGTGCATTTTTAATCAAAGTTATACAAGACTCGTGGAATTAGAAGTGTGTACGTTTTTCCCGGATCTGAACTTATGCTGTGGTTGCGAAGAAGCACTGCTTCATCGGATAGCTGTGAGCGCTCGGAGGTTTGGGGTCGAAGGAGGGACTTACCCCACTCTCACTCGATGAGAGAGAGGTATCCCGGTGCGAGAGTATTTGTACAGCTAATTTAACTATTATTATCGTGACCAGAGGCACCGAGGGATCCCAACAACGTATGTTATGGTCTAAAAGACGACGGCGAAATTAATGCTTTTCATACTTTCCATGAAAAGCTCTATATATTTTTGGTATTATATTTCGCAAACTTTAGCATAGATTAAATGAATCGTTGGTCCAAAATATCGCTTTAAGACAATAATTACAATTTCCCGACTACATTCTCTCCTAATACCATTCTCGACTTTTTTTCTAATATTAGGAGAAAACGAGAGTTGGCAATTTTGACAAAAACCGACGCTCAACTGACAAACAAACATCGACATAATTGTCAAGCAGCCCCGCCTTTCCTCTTAACCTCTAATGGGCTACTTCTATTTTCCTTTCTTCGTTTTGTTCTTCACCATGGCTGTGATAGCTCACCTCACAGGTAGCGGGCCTCATCTGTCCATCGTAAAACCCCACGAACCAACTCCGAAGCAAACAACAGCTGGAGGCTAGCGGCTCGTGTCCATGACCTATGGTGCTTCTGACCGGCAGTAAACGTCCTCCGGCTTAATGATGATGAAATAAATGGTTATATTCCGCCTCAGCGCACTGTCCTCTTACCGGGGTTGCCTTGCCGGAATTTTTACGTTTTGCTCCCATTTGTTATACGTCCCATCTAGGTAGCAGTACGTACATCTCAACAACAACATAAACAGGGAAATTATGTAAACATAATTTAATTAACCAGTTTTATGTCGCTGATAATAGTCGCGACTAATCGATTCGTTAAGATTGCCTTATCGAGTTTATACGTACTACCTTCACGGGCTATAACTATAATGGTAAAACTCTTAGTGAAATCATCATTGATTAGGATAATTTGTTTACTATTTTTACATTTTTTCCATAACAATATTCGTTTTTTAGTACGGGGTAGTGCTATGTTGGTAGGTAGTGTTCGCTCACATGATAACGGTGTAAAGTGACAGTTCCCTGTCGCGATTCGTGCGGTTTGTAAATAGCCGGTGTCCCATTGGAGGTGAGGCAAGGAGGTCACTCCACTCCAATGCATGACGACCGGCTGGCTCAGTTGGTAACATGGCGGTTAGTCCCCGTGTTAAGCCAGGGTTCGCTGGTTCGAATCCCGCCTGGCTCGTGGATGTTTATATGTGTTACTGTATGTACCTATTTCTATAATAAAAATCTTAGATATTTTAGCGTTGTTCTAACACCTGTAACACAAGTCCTTTCGGTACTTAGCATAGGACTAAGCCAACGTAGTGTAGTAATTATTATTATTTGCATAACTGTTATGTGGATGTTTATGGGCGTCGATAATTATCAAAAGACTCCCGACTGCTAACTTGTGGACCTATAGTATAAAAAAAACAACAAATCTATACAAAGGTATGCATACCTTTTTTCGAGACAAAATGTATTTCAAACTATTCCAAATGTAATAATTTTAAATTAAAGAAATAACTAATACAACTATGAAGTGGAATTTTCCGCAACGTATACAGCTTCTTATGGCATCGAACGCACAGTAAGTAAGATCCAGGGGATCTATCGGCCATAGACATCCATATAACAGTTATGCAAATGCATTGCCCAAAGACTTTTTCTGCCTATTTTACGGTAAGTTTCTGTCTATTTCGGGTTTTAATATAACAACCGCAATGAAATGAGACTTGACATAAAAGTAGAGAGAGAACTGGTGTAAGAACGGTAAAGTATTCTACCGTTCTTCTCCAGAAGTAGATGCAGAATTCGAACCCGCTACTTATCATATCCCCATCGCCACTGGCCGCTAATAAAAATGATTGTCTTTCATAACAAAGCGATCGATAACTTTCAACATTTCTTTTATTAAAACACATTTTTGTTAATAAGTAAAGTTCACCATCTGTTGCAAACAACGATGGAAAGCGTAACGTATTTTAAAAACAGTATGATACAAATTTGCATGCACAATACCTGGCCTATATCCAATTGGAATTTCTCAGTACAAGTCGTGATGTCGGTGAAAAGTTTTCGAAAAGTTTACAAAGGATCGAAACGATTCGAATTTTCGAATTTCGAATCTTTTTGTTCTCTATTCAAACTGTTTTGTACGAATTATTTTATGAATTTTGAATGTGGAATATTTTTGTTCTGTATTTTTTTTAATCGCCCCGATAAATGTAATGACTTTAATTGGTTCATCCTTTCGTTGTTACATTGTTCAATGCGTAATTAAATTTTATTAAAAAATATTAAGGTATAAATTGATCTTATTTTTATGGCACATGTGCTTTTGGTAGTTACATATTCAGTAGTTATGTTAATTTGAGAGTTAATAAAGAATTGGAGAAGAAATTTTAAGGTTTGTTAGAACATTTTTTGTTATGTAATATCAAAAAAAAAGACCGTAAGTAAAGTAAACGTATGTATAAGAAAAGACAGTAAGTATAATAAAATTGTTGCTAACAATTATTTTACGGTTGTAACATTGTGCTTTAAGAATCTAGGAAACAAAATGTATTAAAACAAAGGGACATTAATTTCAACTCGTAAGTTACTTAAATGTTATGTGGATTACCACATTATATTTTATACCACGAAGGCGTTCCCACACGGTACACCGTAACTCGCCACTAAGAAACCAAATTAAAAAAGCAAAGAATTATATTTTGTAAAACTCACAATCCCACTAATAGCACGTAATTACTCGATGCTCGGTTGGCAATCGATAAAAACTCGATTGTTCATCAATTAACTTATCTAAATCAATATCTCTGGAATCGTTTTGAAAAGGTGTGAAAGTTAATGGGTGGGTTTTTATTCTGAATCGATTTTACATCTTTTTTTCGCTAGAACGGACATCTTGATCGGGTTTTTATATTCATTATGATCAGTGTGTATCTATAATATTTTTTATAGTATAAGGGGACAAACGAGCATTCGGGAATTTTTGACGAAAACCGACGCCCATTGAGATCCGTATTATTATTGTCATGCAGATGCGCTGCCATCCCTTCCTCCTCCTCTTGAATGGGCCGCCGGTTAGTCACAAAATGCACGATACGCGACAGCGTTGCTGCCACTTTTCAGCGGTATCATATGATTGAGAGAGCTCCCCGGTCGTACTAGCCCGATTCGGATGTCCATAGAAAAGCCATAGTTTCCATAGAATTTAAAATGGCAGGTTACTTTAGGTGAAATTTCTAGACTAGACGTGTCAGTGACAATACTTAATCCGTACGAAGGCGGGTAGTCCGCAAGATTTTCACATGAAACTGTGTATTAAGGATATTTTTTTTTTCAATCGCAGGATGTTTGCAAAATTTCATAACCTTTGATTTACGTCTAAAAGCAAACTTAAAAAAAACAACTAAAGTAACTAAGCTTTTAAAACAACTCTATATGATTACATCGAACAATAAATATTTATATAGAGCTATGAATAATTCATTCAACTAAACATGGCCACTCACTACAATTTGTGAAATAACACGTTTTTTTGTGTTGCCGGCTGTTTATTTATAAAAAAAAGCTCCGTAATTTGGACGGGGTGTTCAAATTCTGGGTTATTAAATAATGAACCCTTGTAGACGGCAATCTTGATGATATATTCGATAGATAATAGTGCGAGCTGAGAATTTTAAGTCATTTGTATGTGACGCATTGCAGTGGAATCCGACTAGACTGACTTTCATGTTGTTGCACGTTGGGGCAGTCGGGATTCGTGCGGTTTCGGAAAAATCCGTGTAATGCAACTACATAAAAAATATCCCTAATGTAAAATCGTTTACTTCATCGTTAACCATGTTAACATTATACCACGGTTTCTGTAAAGCAATAAAATATTTCAAATTAATCGCATACATCGATTAACGTCAAGGCTCTTCGGAATTCATAAACATATAATTATATTCTATGTCCAGAACTCGCGATGAAGCCAGACTACTAATCCCTATTTAAAGTATACAACGCATTTTGTTCTAGATGAATCTAGCATCGTTCAGCCCTGTTTTAGATATAAACGAGGACCGACCATCATCACATTTTTAACAACTCTTAGCTACTTGAGCTTATGAACGCTGTTTACACATTAAATTTATTGCTATGCGAATCTATGAAGTGAGTTAAATTTTATTGAGATAACGTGAAATGTTAACCTTATTAAATATCTCCTATCTTTATCTTATGTATACTTATTTTGCTCCGCCGAGACGGCTTTACCGATTTTTACCAAATTTAATATGCATATTTAGTAGGTCTGAGAATCTGCTTTACCCCTTACGCGATAAGGATTAGTAAGAGGTAGTACCTTGCTGAATAGCAGCGCAATTGGGCCAGCTCGCCCGGAGAGGTACCTGTCGTTCACGCACACATAACACCGGCGTAAAGTGACATCTTCGGTGTCGGGTTTCGTGCGTTTTGTAAATAGCAGGTGGCCCATTAGGAGGGAGGAAAGGAGGACAACGAATCGGCATAGTAATCATGCTGATTTTCATGGACGTCCGTAGTAAATAGAGTTTCGCAGTTTTGCTTTATTCCTTAATTTTATGCAAAATGCACTTAGTAAGAACCGATATGTGGAAATGCGAAATACCACTGACGGATTTCATCATAATATCTATGAAACTATAACACCTCAAGGTATTTACAAACTTCAAATTTGGTAGATAGTGTCCTTTTATGTGACATACATCTATCCGCTAAGAACGAACTATACGAAACTCTACATCTAAGGGTTTGTTTTTGGGGGTGGAGTAAGCGGTGATACTGCGAGGTATTGCCCGTTAGTAGGTGCTACTCGTGAACAATTTGCAAAAGTTAAAATATTGTATGAACAGACTTACCTGGACATTCATTCATTTAGTTATATGATATGAACGCTACGAGAAGAAAGCCTCGTCAAAGAACTAAAATCTGCTTTTGTAATATTGAAATTTGTTTAACCAATAGTGATTGTTTACAAGTAGTAGTTTTATCGATTGCAAGGTTAATAATTATTCAATCTTAAATGTTACTACTAAGTTTCATAGGTAAATAATTTGACTTTATCACACAGGCCCAGTAGTAACTCAGCTTGCTGTTGCAACTTCGTTCGCCTACCTACGCACTAGTTTCTATAGTTGTTACTCCTTAGTATATACAAGAGCTATTTATATACTCAAATAATACATGTAATGATCTCAAGTCAGTGATATAATAGTTAATATATATTAAAATTATTAAAAAATAAATTAGGTCACCATATTCAAACAGCAAAAGGCATTCTAAATTTGAAAAGAGCGCGCCGTCATTGATGGAACGTATATTGTATCCAGGGAACCACAGATGATCAAGATAGGACACGGTAAGGTGTTCCGAATACAATAATTAAATTACCTAAGATATGTCACTGACTGTCTCATTTTAATAATTTAGTTGTGAGCGAGATGGGTATAAAATCTGTTTTTAATATTTATTGAGGGTTGTCATTTGAATGTTTTATATTAAAACTTTGTTCTGTTTGTATGTATATGTTTAAGCAATCATTTTAATCATATAGAAAATAAACATACATAAATATATGTTTAGGTTTTCCTTACTCTTAAAGTCGGATATGTTTAGGTTTATTTATAAGCTATTATCCAAGCACGGACATTAAATAAATTGTTATGCAAATGTGTTGTCATCTTTCCCTCCTCCACACGAATTGCGGAACCCAAGATGTTACTTTCGAGCAGTATCATGTGAGCGAGAAGTACGGTAGATCGATTCCGATGCACTACGTCTTGTTAAAACATTAGTGTTACAAAATTCTACTCTTCGCGTATGAATAGATAAATTACACCAATGTGTTAGCCCAAAAAACATTTTTTACATCCAGCACCCCCATCGATATATCTAATTTAATAAATACTATTCACAATCAATTAGTCAGCGGTTTCGTTCAGAAACTCATATTACTGCCTAAAAGCAAGCATAATGGCGGGTGCGGCTTTTTGCCGCCTTTTTTTCTCTTTTTTTAATAGGGGTAATACGTGCCAAGGCTGACACCTTTGCGGACCGCACAGGCTGTATACCCACAATTTGTAGGGGCAATAAAATATAATAACCCTATATGGGATATTCTGGCATAATAGATATACATTATAAAATGTTTAAAATTGAGTAGAGCCGGCGTGAAACAATAAATATTGTTTAATTAATATGTTTTTGTGTGACCAGATGGTTTTGTAATTAATATTGCCCCGTGGTTTTGTTTGTGAAATGTAATGGCCGTTCGTTCGGGTCCCGGCTCAAAAATATATATAGATACTTACCTGGTACTTGAAAAAAAATGATTAGGTTATACCGTTGTAGGTACCTCTTTTCTCTATATAGTAAAGTAGACGTAATGAAATAAGTGCTTAGGACTGGCTACAGAACAGTGTCCCTTAAAAGTGAACACGACCATGTTTTTATTTCCAAAAAAAGCGCTAATACGTGGAATATCATAAAGTATTACAAGACGATCTCCGTGCAGTAGCCGATCCGGGATGGATGCCAGTAGCAGGAGATCGGTCGTCTTGACGTTCATTGAAAGTGTCTAATTGTCCAGCTGAGGACTGATAAGGGCCGATGATGATGATTACAAAGGAGGATGGTTATTATATTAAATTAGCGTTTTAAAGAACTGTCCACTTTCACCGCAAATATATAGTTTAATTCGGAATTCCAAATTCAAATACATTTCATATTTAGAGACACGTGTGTTCCTGTATCGAATTTCATAATTCATTTGTTTTTCCGCCATTGAGTTTTTGTTTGAATGTTCACGAGATGGAAACCACCTCATATGCTGACCTAAGCGATTCCAACGCATCCCACCTTTTATTTAAAAAGAGTATTCTACAGCTTTGTGAAGGCAACACAATCCGCGCACACACAATTAGTGTGTTATAAAAAATGGTGATTATGAGTTTTAATAGTAAGTAATGTGTGTATGTTTGTACGTATACCGGGAATTACGGCCGATTATTACAACGATTGCATCTAGCGCCTGCCCACATAATGGGTGTCAACAATGTTACATCAATGTATTGTATCAGAGCCATCCATTTTGTGATACATTAAATGGGACCGTCGCCCGATTTGACCGATAGCATAAGGGGGCAAACGAGAAATCGGAACCAATCGCCCATAGATATCTACACTAATATCATGTAGATGCGTTGCCTTTCCTATTCCCCTCCAACGTGCCACCGGCTACTCGCACAGTACTCGCACAGCACAGCTAGCACTTTACCTCGGTGTCCTTTGAGTAGAAGGTGCTTCCCCGGTCGTACCGGCACAATTCGGCTGCACTGTAGGATCCCGCTACCATAATTCCTGACGATGAGCTGTATGTGGAGAAAGATCTAATGTAATATATATACTTGATTGAATGTATTGTCACTCCTTGGGAAAATCTTAATAACACTGGTACATTTTCGGTGACTCCCTACCTACGTGTATATTTTTTTTAACAATTGCCATACTTATAATCAATTTTATTATTTTATAATTTTCTGCTATATTTATTAATCTGCGAAGTTACGAAGGTGGGCGGCGGTGAGTTCGAAAGATTACAAATAATGAGTTTTTTTTTATACTACTTAAGCCAACAGAATGTAGGTTCTTTCGTTTCCAACAACTTGTGTTTTTTTTTTCAAATTCCATTCACACATCTCAATTGCTGGCTGAAATTGTAATTTTGTTGTTAATATGTTTTTGTTTTTTTACTTCTTAACAAAAATGTTCGGTGTATCAACAAAATTAGATGATTTGCTTTATAAATACTGAAACACAGTTTAACATGTAGTTGATGACGATAATGATTACCAAAAAAAAGTTATATATTATTTGATATTATGATATGATTTCAGGACAAATTGATTTTCTATTAAATTAGAAATCGATCATATCAAACATTTAAACGAATACAATTGAAATTTTTGATATAGTAAAATTCTAAATACATTTTTTTAATCGATATCGAAACGCTTTGCAAGGATCCATGATTCGAAATTCAAACGTCTTTCCTGTAAGTAACGCATTTATACAACATTAGAATGGTAATGATAGAGATATCACTTCCAACAATAATCATCATATAGGGGATGTAAAAAGTATTATTTCCGTTTGGAATACAAGAAATTACTTCCTCAATCAAGCTAGAGATGACAAATGGCTTGTATATTAATCCCGTAACATATGGATCATAGATTCCCGCCTTTCATTTTGACGTATATTCGAATTTGGAATACCCATTGTTAATGGCAGTGATGTCTTCTTTTGTGCTCACCACAATGGAGTTTTTGCCAACGCCGTGTAAATTACATTTATATAGTCAATTAGGGTTTTTTAAGGGGACGCTCGGATGATTTTGTGTAACTTTGGGTTTTATAGGCTCATTAAGATGTTCTGTTATGTTAAAAAACGGTTAGTGTATGAAAGTGTGTGCGAAATTATACCAGTGTATAACGAATGCGAGTTTGCAAAAAAATGTATTGAAACAGAATTTCGAGTGTCATTCTTGACAAAAAATAATGTAGACATGTCGCTATTTCCGCTGACATGGCGTTCAATAAAAGTAAAAATCCTCTTTTCTTTGTGGCTGTTGGCCGCATATTGAGCAGTTCATCGTATAAAAATTACAAACGAGACAGTTTGTATTTCTTTTTGACCTCTCTATGCTGACGGTGTGCATCTTCATTGATTACTATAAAACAAGTACGGGGACAGACCCACCTCCATTCCCGCAGCGGAAGGATACATCCCGATAGTTATTTAAGATTAGCTAAAGTAACTATTATTAATTTGGCCCAGCCGGTCGGGTCTAAATAAATTGTAAATAATCATTACTATATTTCATATTATATTATAATATTTCGGAGTATTAGATAATGCATGGATACTTTATAGGTTTCCATGCATTATGCAGTACTGCGAAATATAATACGTTTATTTACGACCTTACAAGCATGTTACGTCACCAAAATTAGTACCTTTTGAGGTCTGACGGGGCTATCGACCACAATCTCGCCTAGACCATCGCCCGACGTGTCTTATAGTACCAGACGAAGCTACACCGGACACATCAGCATAGAACATCAAAAAAGACCTATAAGTAACTAATCTGAATGGTTTTAAAAATCGTCTCAAATTGCCTATTCGACTGAAATACACCTCTACTAGTGATATAGCATCACAGATAATTCTCAACCGATTCTAATCGCATAACATTGTTTCATGTCACAACCGAATATTATACGACAATAAAAAAGCACAGATACACAATAATAATGAGGGGCATGGTGTGGCCACGCAGATGCCTTCAACAGCCTTTCAATTATACCACCGCCCGGCAATCATGTCGTGATCGCCTATCGGCTCAACACATATCATCAATTCGATTACAATTCATCGATTTGTGTATCGATTATTCATCGATTTGTATATTTGGATATACTAAAGTCGATTTCCCACTTTTTTTAATCCTAAACTTATGTGTGTAAGGCCTGATGCTTTGCTCGTCGGGCGACGAGATTTGGGATGTTGGAACCTCGCCTCTCCCGCAGATGGGAGGGATGCATCCCCACGTAAGCGTCAGTGATCACAAATTTTACTTAGAAATCCATTTGCGCATATTTTACCGCTCATTCGTAACCTTCATCTGTGAAATGTCCGTAAGGGCATCTTGCAGGGTTAATCATACTAGAAGTCTTAAAAATTATCAATATCCAGTCTTATCTCGACGCCTATGAATATCCGCATAATTGTAGTGCATATGAGTAGCACTTCCCCCTCCTATTGGGCCGCCAGAGACATGCAAACGCTGTGGTTGACTGATTGGCGTCATGTGACCGGAGGTACTTCCCTGGCCCTGTCAGCCCGCCTGCACACAATGACATTCCTCTTACTACGGAGGGGAGGAGGATATGAGAACAACGCATTCGCACCAACGTTATGCGGATGTTTACTGGCGTTGGTATTTATCAATAGTCTCCCCTCTTTGACATATTTACTAAAAACACTAAAAGCCATTTCCGACGGTATCACGCGAGCGCCTCCAGTTCGCCAATCGTGCCGGCCCGATTTACTTGCAATGCAGCAACACCTGTTGCATACGATTTAATGTGCCCAAGCTCCATTCACCAGCCGAAGGTCGTTCTTGACCGTCACTAACAACTAATCATGTCGTTAGTAATATCATTTTGATGATTTCCAAGAGTATATAACCAGTTTGTGCCCACGAATTCGCGCTCTTCTTATTACACACTGTATTGCTAAGGTTTATTAGCTATGCGACATACAAAAAATATTCAAATCCGTTGCACAGTTTCGGAGATAGACATAAAAACAGGTGTTTTTTTTTTCTTCAAATTTCTTCTTTGAAAAATATTTAATGCACAGACACACTTTTTTACAGTTTTATTACATCTATAGATGCACATAGCCCATTGTGAGGTTATACTAATTTAAATGACTGAGATGTAAGTTTGTTAACATTATGCACTTTAAAAATAACTTAAAATCTTGCGTGTAAGGTCGATTTTGTAAAAAAAATATGTTTCTTTACAAATACTGATGCTCTAGAATGACAGTATAGTATGATATCGCGTATCTTGTATTTTTGTAAGCCAAAGCCGCCGGCGCTTAAATATCGTTAATGAGAGAGCATTTCATATGTCATAGCCGTTGGTCGTATCTAACTTTTAGGAAGAGGTAGTGCCATGCTGCACAGAAGGAGGCAGTGCTATGCATAGTCATGCCATTTCATTCATGGAAGTCGTTAGTCGTTAGAAGGCTCCGATAGCTCGTTTGCCCCCCTATTCTACCCTAAAGATGGGTACAATGTGAACGGTTGTTGTTCCATTGAAACATTTTACTATTATTTATTTAGAAAACAAAATTCTAAGTCCTATTTACCAACACAGTAGGTTCCTACCACATCCAATGTCCTGATTACAGAATTTAACGCGAATCGCTAATTACAATTAAATTAATTGAAACAATACATTACGCGACTTCAATATTTTCGATTTCTAGGTTGCTCTATAAAAACCAACATGTTTTTTTCGATGCTACAGTATTTGCCATAAGAGTTCATCCGTCTAGCGAAGGCGAACATGGTTCTGAAAACCATGGTTAAAATTGATTACATTTTTTTTGGACTAGAATATTTTTTATAGAATAGGGGGGCAAGAGCCATTTTAAGACTACAAACGCCCGTGAACATCCACGTAATTACTATACCGATGCGTTGCTGCCCCCCCCCCCAATGGGCCACCTTCTACTCACAAACCGCTCGAAACGCGACACTGAAGATGTCACTTTACGGCGGTATAATGTGAGCGAGAGGTTCTTCCCCGGTCGTGCCGGCCCAATTCCGTTGCATAGGAGGATGTACACTGAGCATGGCACTACCTCCTCCTGCGAGCATGGCACTACCTCTTTCTAACTTTTTCTTGACTTGGCCATTAATGGCCATTATATATTTAAATGTTTTTTAATGTCTCCTATGTACCGTATCTGTGTATCTCATAGGTATAACTTCTTGAGGACTAAACTTCATTATATCATGGGTTTTGCTTTTATTTTATTTAAGGACTACATACACATCATCGTCATCATCATCAGCCCTTATCGGTCCACTGCTGGACATGTGCCTCTTTCAATGAACGCCAAGACGACCGATCTCCTGCTACTCGCATACACATACTTTTTAATATTCCGATTTTTTTAATATCTATAAAAAGTGGTTATGGGCCACGCGACAAATAAGCTCGCTGAAGTGGCAACGGGCTGGTCACACAGAAGAACAGATGGCAGATGGGCCAGTAAGGTTCTGGAGAGGAGGCTGCGTTTAAGAAAACGAAATGTCGATCGACCGCTCACCAGGTGGGCAGACGATCTCCGTGCAGTAACCGGTCCGGGATGGATGCGAGTAGCAGGAGATCGGTCGTCTTGGCGTCCATTGAGAGAGGCACATGTCCAGCAGTGGACCGATAAGGGCTGACAATGATGGAAATGATGATAAAAGTGGATGATTTATTACAGTTTTCTAATCTATATAAACAATATTTCTATACTAATAATAGAGCTGAAGAGTTTGTGTTTGTTTCCCTAAACGTCCTAATCTATGAATCTACAAATAGGATTATTCGTAGTATATTTGTTATATGTTGGTCTGGTAGCAACGACCAGAAGGAGTTATGCGAGCAAAACCGCCGAGATATTAAGTTTAAATAAGTAGATATGTATATATAAGCTATTGTTTTGAATAAATAGATAAATTAGTTATATGATAACGAAAACAAATACAAATTCACATTTATTATAGAGCTGACCACAGACAATGCATTGTGCCAGTGATTATTGTAACTGGCAACACCGTCAATCAATGTTTATTGCCAGTGCACAGATAAACAATGGCAGCACAATCAAATTGAATAGGCTTATCTGTTTACCCATTACACTGATATGGTATAAGGAGACCGCATAATTTGTCTTCAAATTGCATAAATTTATCGGTTCTGCCGGTGTTAGAAAAATAGGTGACATTCGGAAATACAGATTACGTACACCGTATTTTGTTGCAATATTATACATAGGTATATCAAATAATTGTGATTGTCACTGGCTATTGCGATGATTACCGGTGTTTGTGATATGGGTAAAACCGATTAGTTTAGATATTTTTAATTTTATGTGATTGAATTGTGTTAAAAAAAATATTATTCGTGCAGGGTGACTTGTGAGGCAGGGGGCAGGCAAAATGCACCGGTTTTTAATTGAGAAAATTACCAAGTGGTAGGTAAGCCTACTGCAAAAACGGCTTAAAGGATCAAAAATAATGCGCGTCTGATAATTGTATATACATTTATTGATTAATAGCGAATTGTGAATAACAGTGAAAGGATTGTTACCTTAACTATTCACTAAAAACGTCCTAGGTAATCGCCATATCCTCTATGTATACGTATATTTAAAACGTAAAGTAGGTTTTGAGAAAATCGGTTACATACAGACGGACACCTTCAAGGCACTTTGTTATTTAATATGAATGGTCACTAATTTTTATTCTCTTAAGACTAGTGGAGATACCTAACAGGCAGCGAGTAATATCTTTATTTTTTAGGGTATAATAATCCTAGTGAAAAATATAAGACTAAGGTCTAAAATAGTTAAGTAGATGGGATCAACATCATTATAATTTCAGTGTTTTTAGCACGAAACCCCACAGAGAGGCCCCTTATCCTTAGATAATATAACCCATACTGTTTAAGGAATACCTACGTGTTGCTGTTTACTCAAAGATGATAGGTAGGTCTTTGAAAATGAAATAAAACAAACGGTTATGTAAAAGTACCAGGATGTGGGTAGGTAGCAGGTAAAACTAGAAGACAACAAAGTCTTCGCAAGTCCGAGGAACCGTTATGGCAAATCACATCGCCGCTAGCAGGACACTTTGGAAAAAAGATGTGGGCACTTTTTGTCTTTGATGAAAAACACACGTACTACCACCAGGTAAGGCAAGGGATTAATAGGTACCTTGTCTTACCTGGTACCTAATACCTGCTACCTTGTATATAACATAAAAGAAAGAAAAAAAAATCTGTGGATTCTTGGTTCAAGATTCCCTAGCCATAGTTGTAGACATTAACAACCTTTCTAAAGGTAAGTTTAACTATAGAACACAAAATTTGAACGGTATTCTAAAGTAATTCTAAATTTGAAAATTAGAAAACGAGCCCACAAAGATTTTGTTAAAAAATTGGTTACTTACCGCTACTATCAGGGTTGTTGGCTTCAAAGGTTTTGCTGGTCATGTGGAATAACGCATCCAAAGGTGTGTGCGGTGCGTTAGATCCCTGAGGAGCTCGCCTCGGCTCCGAACAGCAGTCTGATGCGGAGGACGATCGCTCGGACGCCGAGTCACAGCATTCGGCCGGCACCATCTCTCTCGGCCTCAAAAGTCCCAAAGCCGCTAGCCTCCAGCGTTCGCCGTCTAACAACGCCGCTCCTGCTAATCGCTGCAACCGCTGCAGTCTCTCAAACCCAGACGCATCCCAGGGCCGCACAATACGCGGAGGAGTGCGCGGGCTGTGCGATAAAATGTCCAAAATAGAGAAACTCTTCACTCCTTCTCCGCGTCTCTCCTCCACCGGCTCCGAAGCCATCTTCAGTCTCTTGAGCGGTCTAAAATAGTCGTGGGGTGATTGAGATCTGGACGGCGCTGGGGAGGGCCGGCCCACACTGATATCGTCCTCGGAACAGCTGTGTCCAGACATCGACTCCTCTTCCATCGTTAATTCACATCCATCACACAAGAGTCACAAAAAAATCGGATGTTTTTTTTATCGTCACACAGTTAACGCGGAATACGGCTGACGGATCGACGCGCCTCGATCAACTGACGTGGTGTGTGACAGCACAAGTGCGGGCGGTCGTGGTAGGCGTGGCTTAAATCGTCCCGACCAATAGCACAGCCACCACTTTATTGCGTCTCGCTCCTGATTGGCGTACGCGCGTACGCTAAGCGAGCAGGGCTGTCACGCGCGGCGCTCCAATAAAACTTTTTAATCCGTTGAAGGATTGGGGGGCGCGATTGTGTGATTAATTTAGTTCGCTATGGCGGGGAGAGAGGGGGGAGGACTGGGCCCATTTAATTACGGGGATGAAGACGCGAGACTAACTACGGGAGACTATAATTTATCGTGGTTAGGTTGTACGTTTGTCACTAGGGAAATTGCTACTTTCCTTCATTTATAGTTCATCGGTAAATGGTGTACATAATGATTTAGGCTGTATGGAGTAAACTTAACCTGCCATAGCGGGGTTCATTATTCACAGAACGCGATTAAATCGAATCTACTTCATGTTCTATGGTGTCACGGTTGTCCTTAATTATAAACTAATTGGTACACGCGATTTTGCCTCGTCTCATTAGCTTAAGGCAGCTATTCCATTAGCTTTTAGATAAGTAGAGGTAATTTATTTAACTTGCCTTACCTACAAACCTACTTAGGTACATCATTAGACAAGACATTACCTACCGACCTATTAAAATTTGCAAGCTAGGTTAAGTATATATGCGTGTACGTGTCTTGCTCTGTTTCTGACATAGCCAGGACATCTACCACGGTAACTGTTAGACTCTCGCTGTCTTTTAGTTGATAGCACAAACTTCACACCCTTCTTGACTATCCGGACCCGATTGGTTCATGCATAAAGCACTTTTATCATGTTGGTAACTGACTGAGTACCTGACAATCTCCTGAGATGTAGGTAAGTAATATTTTTGCTTTGATGCTAATCAAGCCTGAAGTTGATTATCACAAGTAAAAGTCTAAACACCTAATGGTAATAGAGCATTTTTTGAGGCATGGTACTCGAAGTTTGGGTCCTGTTGCCTGCAGATCAGGGACCCTCCACCAATAGCGGTTGAATGCTCCCGTAGGGGTTTAGTTGGTGTTGCTACCCAATGGCCGAGTCCAACATAGGTCTGGGGTCTACCCGGGCTACCAGGTACCATGGGTAAACGTATTCCCCTTCGTCACCATAAAAAAAAAGGCAAGGGTACCTGTAGTTTTCCGCATTCTTAGTTTCCAACACACTTTTAATGCACCCAGAAATTCATCTGGTCGACCGAAACCATTTAAAGGGTAGGTAAAAAAATGCTCATAAAAACTGTTCTGCATGAAATGAATTCCATATAATGAATCAATAATTGAAACATAAGGTAATTACGGGCGATATGCCCTGGCTTTATCCGTGAATAAGTTAAACATAAACCCTTACTCGAGAACACCTCTATACATGAGTGACAACCGCATGAAAATGAGTAAAAATCTAATTTTGAGAAAATCGATACAGACATACAGATTTTGGGCACATTAATGTCTGGACGGGTGGAGTCCACCCGTGACCATGGTTGCTATAATGCTTCTGAAACGTCGGGCTACATAAATAATTTAATAAACCGCGATAAAATCCGTAAAAGTAGTTTTAGTGTAAAGATTTTGGGCACTTCGTGTAATAATAAGTATATATTATAAGTAATAGACAAGAGAGAAGAAACCAATAGATGAAAATGAAAGTCCAAAAGGGATACTTTCACCCAACTGTGAGTAAGAATGGGTTGAGGATGAAGAAGGCTATAGGCTGGTTACCTACCGACAAATAAAAAAGGTAGGTATATCCTAGCCATTTTACACATAAAAATTCTATCAGTAGGCATTTTTTTTTCGTAGCCATTGTGTGTTCCACTGCAGGGCAAAGGCCTCGCCATGCTTCAACCATGATTCTCTTTCCCGGGCCGTATCCATCCATCCTGTCAGAAACGCGTCGAGGTCATCCAGCCATCTTCGTCTCGATCTGCCCCCTTGCCGACATCCGACCTGTGGCACCCAATCAGTAACGACTTTTGCTCATCTGTCTGGATGCATGCGACAGACATGACCGGCCCAGTTGTACTTGAGCCTGGCCGTCTGCAGAACAGCATCGGCAATGCCAGTGTCAATTTATTGCTTTAGCAGCTTCTTTTTATAGACGACATTAATTAGGTAGCTACTGTGTTATAGCGTATCTCTCAATTGCAAAGCACAACCCAGCCACGTTTAGTGCAGCCGCCAAATCTCACAAATATTTCCCGGAGAATATTTCTTGGATATTCCATAGATGTCTGCAAGCGTCACCTTTCATGAAGTGTCATTGTGTGCAATAAAATGGAAATGGTCAAACAAAAAAAGAACCACTGGAAAAAATAATGTTGACAGGTAGCTTTATCTGCTTCAATCTTCGTGTTCACCAGCCGTGAAACAGTCTTTTATATGGGCTTTAACGTATAGGAATAAAGTTCAAAAAAACATCGTTGTAATTATAGAAAATGTATTTGCTGAAAACATGATGCGTGCGTCTCGAATTCGAAATAACAATGCTTAAGTGATGAGGCAAGCAAGTGGCGATCTGCGAGACAGCCTATCCCGTGGGATAGGTAACCAACCCATATCTATGCTCATTATGAAAAATGTTCCCAAAACTGTCTGTCTGTGGATATATAATTAAACAAAATCTCGAACCACATCCTTATAATGTATTTTTGACCTACCGCCTATTTCTTGTGAATCCTACCCACATTTTATGTTATATCGTGGAAGAAATGTTTTATTAGCTAGCATTTGCAAAAATCAAACAGTTTTAAGCTTAACATTTTAAAACTTGTTTATCTGATGATGATAAATCGAAACCGCTCGTAAATAAAAATTGAAAAATAAATTAATTGTGAAAAAAGTGTATAAAGTTTATTTATTCATTCAAATGTTAACATGAATTTCCATCAAGAAGTGACAATACATTCAATCAACTATAGTTTTAAGCTTAACATTATAAAATAAATACTCAGTACTTATAAAAGCTGAATAGACAAGAAACTGTAAACTTAAACATTATTACAAAATATTGATGTGGAGTGTGGAGTGTTTTGTGTGTTCAATACTAGTTATAGAGACTTGTAATTGTTCCATCAAGTTTAGTGTAAAATACCGGCGTGGTCAAGTATTATTGTGCAATTTTTAGTGTTTGTTTTGATGTACCACAACTTAATAAGTGTTCAAGATCTGTGGAAGAGTGGAGAATTCCACTACAGGTACATTTTTACTTGAAGGATTTTCTTCAAATACTGTAATAGACATTTAAGTTTTTGGTCAAGGTAATAAATATATCTTTTATTTTTATTTATATAAAAGACATCAGATCGATTTTCTCAAAATCTACTAAAGCTTTTGTGTTATTTCTACATATTATTAAACAAATTACCCCAGCATTGCCCGCTATTAACCGATGTTAAATTGAGAACCCCACCATAGTTCAAGCCTTGTCGTGGCGGTGGGGCTTCGTAGCATGGGTTGAACCCTGGGTAGTTTATATATTTATAGGGCTAGCGTTAAAACGCTGGTAGATAATTGATGACGTAACAAAAATTAAATTTTATAATTCTTTTTTTATATCAAAGGGGCAAACGAGAAATCGGACATAATTAGTACACCGATGCGTTGCCTTCCTTTCCCCCACCAAAGGGCCACCTGCTACTGACAAACCACACGAAACGCTTCACTGAAGATGTCAGTTCACGACGGTATTATGTGAACGAGAGATACCTCCCCGGTCGCGCCGGCTCAATTCTGCTGCATTTCATAATGAATACTAATAATTAATACCAACTTGATAAATGATGACAATTATATTTTCTTACAAGACAACTTATCACATTAAAGTTTGTAACAAGAATGAATCACTATGGCCGACAGGTAATTTATACATTTGGCAAGTAATTGGAGCACAGTAAGCTGATTGAACTACTTATAAATATAATACAATGACTATTTCCATACTTTACATTACTTATACATTACAATAATTAAGCAGGTATTAAATTTGGATGTTAACAATAATTATTATTTATCATTATATATTGACAATGATTTAGCTACTCAATTTTCAAATGTAATTACATAAAATCCATAAAGCAATAAAATCACCATGTTTAAATGTATTTTCTAACTATAGGCGGATGTAGTGTCGTGCACTATGCGTGGCACTACCTCCTCTTATGCAGCAATGGCACTGCCTCTTCCATAAACGTATTCTCATTCGCTTCATTCATTATTTCACATGAGGTGTATCTGTAATTAATTTTAGAGCTTCATATCACTAATGACGGAACTGAGTTGGGGCCACTACGTAGCTGAGGAAAGCTCGTCAGCCTGCTAGCTCAGGTTATTTGACAAGTGATTACTGACATCGAAAGTGTAAAAGCTACTGCCATTGCTGCATCGCAGTCAAATTGGATCAACACGACGGGGAGGTACGTCTCACTCATAGCTATGTTATCGCGTTTCGTATAGTCTCAAACAGTTTAACGATTCTGGTAAACCATAGTAACGAGCAGTCGGACCTTATCGACGCTCGTAGACATCCACATTACAAAGGTAAATAAAAGCACAACTTGGTTGGGGAAGGAATATATGAGCGTCAATAACTAAAACTAACTTTACAAAAACATTAAACAACATAGGTATGCTTGTTTAAATCCGTTATTCTAATAAAATGTACCTACCTATGCTTATTTTCAAATCTTTATTCTTATAAAATGTACCTAACTATGCTTATTTTCAAATATTTATTCTTATAAAATGTGCCTAACTATGCTTATTTTCAAATCTTTATTCTTATAAAATGTACCTAACTATGTTTATTTTCAAATCTTTAGTCTTATAAAATGTACCTAACAATGCTTACTTTCAAATCTTTATGCTTATAAAATGTACCTACCCATGCTTATTTTTAAATCTTTATATTCTTGTAAATTTGCCTAACTATGCTTATTTTAAATCTTAATTGTTATAAAATATGCCTAGCTGTGCTTATTTTTAAATCTTTATTCTTATAAAATGTATCTAGCCGTGCTTATTTTTAAATCTTAATTCTTATAAAATGTACCTAACTATGCTTATTTTTAAATCTTAATTCTTATAAAATGTACCTACCCTTGCTTATTCTTAAATCTTTATCTTTTAAAATGGGGTTTTCACTAATCCGTACCTTTAAGGTAAACAACTTTGTTATGCAACTGGTAGTATATAAAATAACGACATAAGTGTCTGAAAGCTCGGATTAGAAATTCCTGTTAAAAGATGTTGACCACTCGTGGTGCAGTGGTAAGAATGCTCAACCACAGACGTGAGGGAGATCAGCACAGAAAGTGTTGTTGGGAATTTCCAAGTTCTAGTAACAGTTCAGAGTCGCGAAGTTGGCGGTCTTAACCCCCACACCTCCACCCCCAGTCCGTTAAGCCGCCGGTCCTGCGCCTGTTTTCTCCCCGGTCGTGTTGGACTGCCGCCCCATCGGATAAGGAGAATGAGGGAACAGGGAGTTCACTTGTACACCTGAAACACCTGCGCACACACTTGGGGACTACGATATGTCCCGGGCTGTCTGTCTCTTTAGAGATGGCTGTCGTAGACGAAATTCGACTGGCTGGATAATATTATTGACAACAATTTTATTGTCTTATACTATAGATGGACACGCGGACAGTCGTTGACTTTTGATAGCCATAAACATCCACATAATAGTTATATACATGCGTTGTCCTCCTTTCTTCCTTCTCACCAATGGACCAATATTTAATTTTATTATCTCTGCTTCACATTAGAGTAGCCAACGAACGTTTTCAAGGCATAGAAGGCGTGTATTAAAACTTATAAAGACGGTGGGACAGCCATTTTGTGATAGTTATTTACTGCAGTTCACGCTCTGTGGGTTTTGACTTTTGGGGTGACGAGAGCTCAATTGGCTCGGGGAAGTGCGGGGGGATAATTTGTTTAGCTTTTTTTACGTCAGGGGCAAACGAGCAGCCGGGTCAACGCGTAGTAAGTGATCAGTCAATCACTGATGTTCACATACATAATCGACACATATTATGACGCATTGTGGTATCTCTTATTTTGGCTATTAAACTGAGTGGTTACCTTTTCCGGATTATTTTTCTTACACTGCTATGCATCTTCC
>JAFELO010000382.1:673596-696426 GCA_017140195.1 Eumaeus atala | reverse complement strand
AATGAAATGTGTAACAGAACAGTGTATGTGTTAATTGTCCTGAATAAAGTTTTCACTTACTTACTTGCTATTGTGTTAACGTTTTTTTTAACTAAAATGCTGACCACAGCTAGCTACAGGGTGTCTGTAGGAAATAACTCCCGCAACTTTTCCCTGACGTGCCAAAACAAGTATAACTTCAAAAATATTCTGCTGCAGATGTCTATGTTTTCAACCAACTAACTAACTTTAGCTTGTTGTAGAACATTTCCTCGCATTTGCTTTAAAAAATACTTGGGTATTTTCCTGATATATGTAACATTATACGTAACTACATCTTAATCTAGAAGAATTGTTGAAGAATTTTACACTGCGAAATCACTTGAAGTCTAACTAAATATATTAATAAAGGAATAGTAGGAAAGAACCTTCAACTTGGCCCGGCTTTGTTTAGTTTAATTATTTTTTTGTAGTGAAACAAGAAGCTAAATCGATTCTTGGCTGGTTTTATTAATATTTTTTATAAATTAGTTAATTTATGTAGTTAAGATAATATATAAATATGTTGAATGTTCATTTATTATTATAGTATTAGTATATAAACTATTATTAAATATATAGTAAAATACTAAATATATAATAATCAATAAATAAAGCGGATTCGTTTCGAGACTCAGGCGTAACGCGCCCCCAATATCCGCTTATGTTACCACTGGGCCAATTGGTCACCAAGCGTTACATAATTGAAAAAGACAAACAGATAAATCATATTTCGTACATAGTTGTTTCAATTTCCTTACCAAAAAATCGATATAGCTCGCCTATTATTCGAACGCCGTGTTATTATTTCCATTTCGCTCCCATTGTGCGTTACGACCGGAACAACCGCCATATTGCTCACTTTCCCGCGTATTGACCAATCATGTCGATATCCGGTACGCTTCGGTAATTTTAGACTAAAATAATTGGGTGTTTGTATTAGTAATTTAGGTAAATTTCGAAAGCATTTATGTTATTATTTTTTATCAAGCGCTATTAAAAGTATTTCACGGATGTAAATTATATTTAGACTATTATAGATGGTAGATCTACATATGCGCCTTAGAAATTATATATATTTACATTTGAAAACATACAAAAAAATTTGAAACAAATAATTGATATCAAGAACTATTTCAATAAATAATGGTTCAATATTATTTTTATATTATGATAAAAAAGTATGCAACTTTTAAACGCTGAAATTTTGCAATGTTGGCAGCTCTTCAAATGTCAATCTTAGGTAACAATTAAAAATCTATGGTGGTACCCAAAAAGGTTAATATAAGGATTTGAGCGTTACTTAGATCAAGGTATGATCTTGATAGTAGTCACTTCAGTGATAACCGATGAAATCCGGACAATTACGTATAAAAGCGACCTCTTGAAGATTAATTATATTGTGCAATATTACGGATTGAAAATAGTACTAGTATAAAACAGTGAAATGATTGCATGCAAAATTCGATTATGATTATATTGATCACGCAATTTATTTAATTTTTAAGAATATATTACAATAAAATTATTTTTACGGATTTCATCGCGGTCAAAGGTAGTTTTGTTGTAATGAGTAATATTCGCGTAAATTTAAGATATCAATATGTTAATGATACATTTTAAAATTCGCCAATGTCAATTAAAACTTCATCGTCTGACACCATTGATTAACAAATATACAAGATATACGATTCCATATTCAATTGTCATTGTAAAGCATTCGTGATCGTACATAAAATATTCTTTTTTTTGATGATGTGAAAAATTGAAACATATTTCGTTGAAATGTCAACCTTACGTGGCATGTGTTTAAGTCGTTTTTACAAAGTGCATAATTTGACAGGTGCACATTATTTTATATGGAAGGTTTTGCGACGCTCTTGAAATTTTTTCTAAATGTATGCGTGATGCGAAAGACTATATAACATTGGAAATGTCGGATATAGTTTTGATGTATTACTATCGAAGTTGGTAACACTATTAAATCATTTTCTCTTGACAAATTGATGAAAGCCCGGATGGGATTTGGTTTCTCATTCACAAATGAGCACATAAGAAGATTCATTTGTCCATATTATAGAAAATAATAAAACTAATTATAGATAATAATTTAGAACGAGAGTCGATATGAATTACGCCGCCGGAAGCTAGAGGAAATTATTGTTTTTATTACACTATTTACGAAATATGGGCATATCCGATAGGAGAGACAGAGACAGTAAAATTTGCCAAGCATAATTTTTTTATTTTCCGATTTGACTTATGCTGTGGAATCGGATTGCTTAGTGCTTGTCAGGCGAAGAGACTAGGTTTGGGGTCGCAGGTGGGCCCGACCACTCTCTCTCCCGCAGATGGGAGAGATGGATCCCGATATCAGTCTTTGCAATAGCTAATTTTACTGCTATTACACCAGAGAGGCTGTGGGGTCCGCCATTACTGAGTTCCGATGTGATAGAACTAAATTAGACATATAGTGCGGATGTTAGTGGGCGTCGGCAATCGCACTTTACGTTTAGTGTTCAGCAGGGGACGTTCACGGGCAGGCTGATGTTGATAATGTGTTACCGGATACACCAGCACCAACAGATAGGCTTTCATTTCCTACAGCCCGCCCACATCCTCCGCTAGAAAAACATTTTCATTATCGCTGATGCCTTGCTTCCTAGGACGGAGCACGTCATAGTAAGCAAAGCATAGCTCATCGAAAGGTTCCTATCATAGAGATAATAGAGTAGGGGTGCCACAGGTGGTTAATAACGGCGTGTGTACGTCTTGGTTAACCGAGAAGGATGACGAGAACGTATCGCTATCCTCGTCTATCTAATGCGCATTGCACAGAGAGAAACGAATGACAAAGTATGTAGTAAACCATATTTGCCGTCTCTTTCGATATAGACGGCCGCGTTTGAGGCTGGGTTCCCTTTTCCATATATTATACTATACATTATATAATAGACTTGGAGCATTCCGTGCCGATTTCGCACGGATATTTCACAAAATATGGCAGTAGTTAATAAATTTACAAAAATCACAAATATCATTAATTTTAATTTTGGCCTATTAAACAATACACGTGTCAACATCACAAGTTTAATTTATGACAGAACAATATCAGACGGGACAGCCACTTGTCAGTAATTTATGCAGCTATAGGTAGACATCATCAAAGTTTTCATAATGATCTATAACGTCGTAGAAGATTTTGTAGTCATCTGACGGGTTTTAACGCGGTACTTAAAATACTTATTACAAGGTACTGGCTGAGCTTTTGTAAATACCTTGCTCGACGTTTCGACCGGGTCACACCAGCCGTGATCAAGCAAAGCCGTCTCTTGTGTAACCCGGTCGTAACGTCGAGTGGGGTATTTACTAAAACTTGGCCAGTACATTGTAATAAGTATTTTAAGTATCGCGTTAAAACCCACCAGATAACTGCAAAATGTGTAACAAACGTGAAAGTCTCAAACGATTATTATAAAAGATACGAAGGTACGCCCACAATAAAATTCCGGTTTGTCTCTTCCCATATGCGAGAAAAGAGGGGGGCCTGTCCCCCTATCGTCTCCCTAAACCTGAAGACAAAAAAGTCTTTCGTAGTCATTCGAACTGTTGAGAAACTGAACTGAAGGCTGGACAAGCGCCGCCAATCAGTAGTAGGTCCCTCCGAAAAAGAAATCATAGAAGATGTTACGTTCAGCAGAGAAAATGTCGGATTCTAATGGTAAATATTTATTTACATCGGTCCAGTGATCTCGAAGAATATTCAATGCAAACAAACAAACAAACGTTTCCCCTTTATAATGTTGGTGTTGATATACCATCTCGCCACGACCCATAAGACCGGAGCGCGCGGGTGAAACCGCGGGGCGCTACTAGTAATATACTCATATACTCCCTGAGTACTGTTCAATAATATATTATATAATGTAATTTCTAATAATAAATGAATTGAACCAGCCTGCGCGTATCCATTAGAGTCATCGATACAAATCTCTCCTCTTTATGATATTCGAGTAGAGGGGCCCGTTGTAGTCGGAATTCGACTGGGCGACAATATTATTATTGACACCACATTTTCTGTATTATAGGGGGACAGAACCGGATAGAAGGGCACCTCATCTGGGTAACAATCATGCGAACGTCCATGGGCGTTGGTAGTCATCAAAAGACTCCGATTTCTCGTTTGCTCCTTATGCTATAAAAAGAAGTAATGCAATCTTCTAATAATCTTCTCCAATACTCACAAACCGTACGAAACGCGACAGCGAAGCTGTCACTTTACGCCTGTGTCGTGTGAGAGGCACCTCCCCGGTCGTGCCGGCCGAATTACACAGCAATACAGCATTGTACTATCACTTACTAAAATGTATTAGATTTTATTATATAAACGATATTGAAGAAATCGATAGAAAATTGATTGACAATCGTAGAAACTATCGATTATGACTGAACAGAGAAAATGGAAATGTTAGAAGCATCTGTCCCGTCGATAGTTACCAAAGGTATTAGATGTCTCGTTGTTCCCATAAAGAACAAATAAAGATCTCTTTCCATCTTCTTCTCTTTTCATCGTTTTGTACTGTCACCCCTCCTTCATTTTATTTAAATACAGCATACAAAACCGCAGGCCTCGTAATTCCCCACCGAAATCACACAAACAATTCGGCGTAATAAAATAAAGGCCATGCAATTCCCCATACAAATAACAATGGTGTTACCGAAATAGTGTTGTGCCCTATATTAGTGTTGTACCCTGTGTTTAAGCGGCGAACTATTCGGGTGGTGAACGGAAGTCCGCCATAATTCAGCGCTGGTAAGTCATTAGGGGTGTCTAGTGCGCGGGCACACGGCATGCTGATAGTCGCAGTGCGTTCTATGATTTAGATATATATATGATATAGAGTCATATATAAATATCGATATCTTGAATCGATATTATGATTTTACGTTACCCGGTGTTATTAAGCAGATCAGTATCTGTAGGACGTTGCATTATAGTTAAACATAACTGTGAACATGTGATCATTCTGTACTCATCCTGTCTCTAAAAAAAGCTAAAGGATGCCTTCCGGACACCTAAAATTTGGTATTCAGAATTATATCACACGAAAGAGCCATTAAACCTTAAGCTATATATAGTTCAGTTAGATGAATGACACAAAAATGAAAGAATGAAATGAAAAAAGAAACTCAAAGTAGAATTATAAAAACATATTTTTGAAATCTAAATACTAAAGTACAGAGAAGCACCGGCGAAACAAACTCCGCGGGCCTCATCAATAAATAATGAAAAAAGAAAACAGATTAATAAACCGCGTAACATTCGCGTAAATTACTAAGAGATTGTTAAATACAACAGATTTATGAATTCTATACAATATACACAAATTTATCAACTTAGAACAATCAAATGTAATTTCACATCGTTCAATAAGCTACCTTTTCCCCTCGGGCTCCCCAGCAGTCATATCAGTGGAGATCTGTCCGCGTCGTGTACAAAGGTATGTAGCCCCGTGCGTAACCGATTCGCTCTCGGCAGGTTTTTAACTCACCTTCGAACTCGCTCGCACTTGAAAACTCGAAATGAAATGACCATACACAAAGTGCAACAAGGTTGCCAAGTGAGTACTACACACCTAAAAGACCGATCTAAATACAATACAATTAAAATATGATTCTTGATCATCCGAATTTACCTTCCGATGTCTTATTATCTGTGCTTTTCAAAAGGACTAGATCGTAAGCGTATATCGTAAATAATTTTTCTATGTTATCTTACTTTTTGATAAAGTTGAAAAAGAAAAAAGTGTTTCAATAAAAAAACAGTATCATTACGGTAATAAATAGAGCATATTGAGAATAGTGACATTACGAAATTTCTTCTTCTTTTTTTTGAATGCTCTATATGGAAGTGTCCAGTGCAGCTTCATAGGTGACCTAAAGTCCCGATGGACGACAGTTTGCGTGACATTGTGATTATAATAATTTGTATCTACTATAATTTACGTAAACATCTACTTAAAGAATTGTAGAAATCGAACCTTTATTCGCTTCTTAGACTAAACCGTCACCCTCAAAATGGAACTCACCGAGGCTATGTAAGCACCAGTGTCTAACGCGATACGTGTACGCGGAGTGCCACACCGCAGCCATAATTCGGGGCTCGATCCTAACACATCTCAATATAGTTTTAACACATAACTCGTAATAAGTGGCCGCTGGATGCGGGTGGCCCCGGGCATTAGCGTGGGACACGTGGAAATGACCCACGAACATTCTAAAAAAAAAGCAATCTATCATAGATTAAAGAAATGTATCACACCTAGCCTTCTAGTTTAATGTACACAAATAAATGAGAAAGATTGTAAGTAAAAATGTATGCTTGCTAGGTACTAAGTGTACCTCGCAAAACTACACAATTGGCCTGTATTTAATTTAAATTTTACATACAGTGGTAACAAAACAACAAAATTGTAATTTTATTTTGCTTTTAGTATAAATTTATAATTAACTTGTGACCCGCCCCGGTTTTATCCGTGAACGATGATTTTTTTTTAAACTCCGTTAAACGGATTTTCATTCAGTTTTCCACGGGTAGAGTGATTCCCAAGGAAGGTTTTAGTGATTTCATAATTTGTAAGGGTAACAATCTGGACCAGATATTCATGGGCGAAGCCGAGACGTACCACTATTATATACTTATTATAAGGTCCCCAAAAGCTTTTTTTGCGATTTTCACCCGCGGGTAGATCTATTTTCGAGTAAGGTTATAACGCCCCTGATGTTCATGGGCGAAGCTTCGACAGATCTCTGTATGTCTGTATTTCATCGATTCTCTCAAGATCTACGAAACAAGTCTACATGCGGTTTTCACCTCTGAATAGAACGATTCTCCAGGCATAATATAGATGGCTAGTACGAGATCTATGTAATTTATACTGACAATATAAAGCTGAATAGTTTGTTTGTCTACTTTAACGCGCTAATCTCAGGACCTACAAGCCCGAATTGAGAAAATATTCCGAATTGAGACATTATTTTATATTATATATATTTATATTTTATTTATTTTTATTATTTAATATATTAAATAGAGAGTTGAATAGTCCATTTATCCAGGAGGGCTATATTCCTCGACGCTACTACTAATGTGGTAACATTTTTTTCATCAATCCTAACAGCTTTTTGTAGGAAGTGAGACATCCCAAAGCGCATTAGGGGCCATTTGTTTAGGGAGCACATTACTGGGCCAATTTGGGCCCACCTTTGTGGTTACGAGGCTCGATATATGACACGGACGAATCGATTACTGTAATTTGGTAGGTTTTAGGGGTACGTTGTGTTTGTAAAAACTAGAAAATAGTACAATAATATCCGTGTGACATTCTAGTCTATGCTCCTCACGCCGCTCTGCTGGGCCAATCCCACGATAACACAAGTCTTAGCTGCCGCGCGTTAGCTGCTCCCTCCCCTCGTTAGAGAAGGGGGTGAGGGGACTCGCTTCCCGCGGCCGGGATAATAAATAGTTACTTTAGCTAATCTTAAATAAATATCTGGATGCATCCTTCTCGCTCGACGTGTTCTATAGTAATCGATGAAGCTGCACTGGACACTTCCGTCAGCATAGTGCAGATAAAAAAATGCTGTCCAGTTAACAATTAATGAAACTAAGTTCTTACTGTTTTTGGTTTGTTTATTCTTTTTCATTTTCTATATGTTTCTCACGCTGTCTGTGGTGTAGCAGTGAATAAATAAATGTATTTCTATTCTGTTCTCTATTACAAATTAGCCTTATTTTCATTCTATTACAAATTACATTCTATTACAATTTATTATTACATTCTATTACAATTCTACCATAAAATTGCTTTTACGGATTTTTACGCTGTTTATTTCATTATTTAACTAGCCTCTGAAGCTACTGAAACGTCGGGTCAGCTAAATAATTAAATAAACCGCTAGAAAATTTCTTAAAAGTAGCTTTATTTTAATGAGCAACATTCGCTTTCACTTGCGACATCGCACCTTTTTTATATTATAGGGGGAGTTATATATTAACAAACAGTCGGAGCCTTTTGATAACTAGCGACGCCCATAGACATCCGCGTAATAGGTAACTTGCATCCAATGGGCCACCGGCCACATATAAACCCCACGGGAACCATGCGAGCGAGAGGTACCTACCAGGTCGTGCCGGCCCAAATCCGCTGCAAAAAATAGCACCACCTCTTACTAAAACTGTCGAATATATTTAACAGGTACAATAACCAATGGATACTAGTGGTTATACCTTCACTTTTTCCTTCTCATCATTTTCTGCACACCTACGGCTGGAAGCCTTCAAAATGAGACCATCGCTGTGTTTGAAGTGCAGCTGACATCCCGTTATCACGGGGACAGAAATCGGCTTAAGCTATTGATATGCTTACTTACATTTTACACGTTTTCATAGATGGGCAAACGGGCAGTGCGAGGACGTTGGCAATTACTGACGCCCACACACATTACACGTCTATGTGATAATCTCGCTCACTTTATACCGGTGTAAAGTGTCGCGTATCGTGCGGGTTGTAAACAGCTGGTAGCCCATTGAGGGGGGGGGGGCAAAAGGAGGGTAACACATCGGCATAGTAAATATGTGGATGTTCATGGTAGTCGTAAAAACTACTCGTTTATCCCCCTTTTCGATAGAAAAAAACCCCTGCGGTTTCAGCCACTGCCTCCGGTCCTATAAGTCATTAAAAAAATTACAATTTGGTCCAGTAGTTCTTGAGATTAGCGCGTTCAAACAAACAAACTCTTTAGCTTTATACTATTAAAAACAGTCTGTACTAATGTGCATATTGTTTTTATCCTGTACATATTTAATATTATAAAGTGTTTGTTTGGCTAAACGTGTTATACTCAGGAACGACTTTACCGATTTGGAAAAATCTTCAGTGTCAGATAGTCCATGCACCAATGAAGGCAATGGGTGCTGCGTCTACGACTAACAGGCGACCGCTGCTTACTCCGGACTAAATTCGCTGTGGGATCCCAAGACAGTTCCAGCTGTTCCCCTCGGGCTCCCCTGCGATCGTATCAATCGGTTCATAGTAGATCCCGCTGTCGATCCTGTCGGGATGGGACCGGCAGCGGTGGAGTGTGGTGGGAAAAGCCCGTTTAAAAAAGAAGTAAATCGGTGTGACCACAATACCGCGCCACCAAGGACGTCCGACATCATTAATTAAATATTCATCTGTTTTGTCCGCTCCGCACTCGAGGCGATGACATCGTTGACAATGGCGGGGACACGTCGACGACAATAATGAAGCCATCCGACATGGCTAATCACTTGTATTGTCGTGCCGCAGATGTTACGTAGTAGGTTGAGTGTTCTGTGGGTGTGATGATGGACAGTGTCCTGAAGTCTAACTCGATTAGTTTTACTCGCACGCATCTAACTTTTACGGAAACTAATGAGTAAATCCACAATTATGTATATTATTATATTGAAGCGGAAATCTAAATATGTAATTGTTTTTCAGTATTGTGGTGACCATGAAATGTAGTCTTTCTGAGTTTTTGGGAGTTTTTAGGTATCTAAACATTTTATGTTCGATCTATCTGTTGGGTGTTATGTTATAACATTTATTTGATCCAGTCATTGATTGTCTCATCTATATAGAGAAGTATAGAAATTGGAAAAGATTAGATTTTATATAAGATTGAATTCTATACATAAATTTGTAATTTGTAAATAAATATTTGTTTATCTTATAGCTTTAACAAATTAATTTAGGATTTGGTGAAGAGAAGTCACAAATCTATTAGGTTCTTTAAGACAGACCACGTTTAAAGTGAAAGTTTCTGTAATTTGAACATTGGTCACCGATTAATTGTTATCTAAATCGAATTCAGTCAGCGTTATCGCGTAAAATATTTTTATTAAATTACTAGATGTGCCCCGCGGTTGTCCCCCTCAAAGCACCTTTCGAAACTATATTTTTTCTGATACTCCACTAAACTAAACTCATTTTAATGTTTTACTTTTTAGTTATATAACATTTAATTATATGTGATGAATTGCCATAGAATTCTCCTCTTGTTTTTTCCTTTTACATCTTGCAATACATCATCACTTTTCAGTGCAATAACGGTTTAGCTGTTTGTACATGCACACACACCATATCGACCTGTTACATTTTCACGCCGACAATATTCGTCAAATGGACAGGAGTTCTTCTCCTCATTTAATTATTCACACAGAGATGACACCTATCAAATGTCTTTCATCATTGTCATTTTTCTGAACTGATGGTCGCACTAGTCCACTCTATGGGTCCGTTTAATTATGTGTGACCGATGTATAGCGCTATTTACTGTCGCATGATGATAGATGATGAGATGTGATGAGATGTGATGAATGCCTTATCGTGATTACGTCAACGTCTGTTATCAGAGTAATGATATCATTATGGAGCATTTGCCTGCCCGAGTTATAGTTTCGGCCACTTAATCATAAACAACCCATGTGGATGACGTACTTCTGTACACAGTACCACGCTGCAGTGCAGCTAAATTGGGCAGGCATGGCCTGGAGACACCTACCTCTCGTTCATATGATTCCATCGGAAAGTAATTGCATTCCGTTGGGTTTGTTAGTTTCTGGTGGCCCATTGGAGTGGCGGGAAGCAGACGTGTGCCTAAGACTTATGATTGTCCATAGGTATCGGTAGTCATTGAAGGGCTCAGACTATTCGTTTGTCCCCCACATGGAAATACTCTTTTCCTTATATATATATAACTCAAAACAATAGGGCCACTAAGATTTTTTTAATGTATCATGAAAATAATAAAGACATTAACTTGTTTAACTTATGTAACTACAAAATGTTATTGATGTCATTCGAACTGTCAAGGCTGGACAAGCGCCGCCAATCAGTAGTAGGTCCCTCCGAGAAAAAAATATGTTATTGATTATAACGTAGGCGAACAATTGCCTAAAATAATGATCATGTTTTTTTTTATGTTCATAATAAAATTGACCATTCTGAATGAAAAACATGAACAAAAGAAATCACCGGAACAAGACAAACTACTGTTCTTGTCACTTTTGTTTCTTCTTTTTAATAACGAGTATGTCCTCCTCTCTTAGCAATACACTCCAGCAGCCTCGTATGCATACTCTGGATTAAATTCCTCACGTTTTCATCTGGAATCTCCTCCCAAGCATCTTTTAGAGCGTCAATCAGCTGCTGTTGGTTTTAGACCCCTTGCTCATTCTCTTTAACTCCTCGTTTCAATTGGTCCCACAATTGCTCGATTGAATTTTAGTCCGGACTGTTAGCTGACCGTGGTAATACCTTAATATGACACCATTCTAGGACAGTTTGGGTTGATCGAGCTGAGTGTGCACGGGCATTATCTTGCATCAGGATGAATCCTGGCCCCACTCGCTGTCCAAATGGGATCACTTGACGCCTAATGACGTCCTCGATGTAACGTTCTGCTGTCGCGGTACCCGAATTTAAAATGGTGAGTTCGGTTTAACCGTGTAAACTAATCCCACCCCAAGCCATTACGTTGGGACCACCGAAACGGTCAACTTGGTAAATGCAGGACTCCGAAAACCGCTCGCCGCGTCGTCTCCATACTCTGACACGCCGAGCATCATTAAGAAATTTTACTTTGCACGCGTCTGTAAAAAGCAACTCGCCCCACTGATTAATCCCCCAGTTCAAATACTGATGGGAGAATCTTAATCAGTTTGCACGTTGAACCCTGCTCAGAGGAATTCGAACAACTCGTCGTCTTGACGTTTGCTAATCTTCATGCAATCGATTACGTATAGTTTGATCCCTGACGCGGGCACCCGTCGTCAGCCGCAGCTGGTGCTGTAACTACGGGCCGCTACTGTACGATCTCGACGAGCACTTAGCTGGATGTACCGCTCCTCATGAGTCGTTGTTATGCGAACTCCACCTGAACCACGTCTCCTGGCAACACTGCCAGTGTCTTAGAAGCAATTCCATATATTTCGGACAGCTCTACGAGAAAAACTCAACTGCTAACCCACGTAACGCTGAGAACGTCCTTCTTGAATCATAGTTATGGCTCTGGTTACTGTAATTGTATCCACGTGCCTTCGTACTGGTGGCATGATTAACGCGAGATGATCAGTGAATCAATTAAAATGAAAAAAGTAATACTTTCTTCCTAAAATAAACGGAACAAGTTAAGAAGACAATCAAAGAAAAACATAAGAATAACATCCAATTATATTTTTCTTAAAGTAATGGCAACACTCTCAAAAAAAAAGACGCGTCACTGAAGATGTCACTTTACGACGGTATTATGTGAGTGAGACGTACCTCCTCGGTCGTGCCGGCCCAATTCCGTTGTACAGAAGATTGTAGTGTCGTGCACCATGCACGGCACTACCTCCTCCTATGTAGAGTGGTACTATCTTTTACTAATTTTGAAATCACTCGATCTTCTACACGTCGTAGTTAGTCCATTCTTAAATAGAATAAAACACGAGTGCATAGCCAACAATTTGAACTGGTCTTAATTAAAAGTAACCCAGTCATCCCTGTACCACACAGTGGCGTTGGCTCTCCATATATACCTAATACTTTTATTTTTATCGGCCGTTGTCATCTAAAACCAAACGTGTATACAAATTTTCGGCTTAATAATTTCATGATGTCTACTTCAAAATCGAGTTCAAAGATTCCGCCCGAACAAACATACACACATACATCACACGTAAATGCAAGCTTTTATAAATAACCTTTCAGACGTTTTAATAAATAAATAATTAATATTATTTATTTATTAAAACGTATAATAATATCTCATTGTTGTGTCTCTTTAACGGATTTTATCGCATTTCTTTAGATTTTCTTGTGGAATGAGACAGAATCACCGTCATGAACGAATATGTCAAAATCCTTGTGCTGTCCTGTTATACAATAGTTTTGCACAAGGATATGACATATTCGTTCATGACGGTGATACTGTCTCATTCCACAAGAAAATCTAAAGAAACGCGATAAAATCCGTTTCGCGTAAATATACGAAAAAAGTAAATTTACTTTTATTGCAAGAACATCATCTTAATTAAATTAAGATGTAACCTTCTATAATTAACAGTAAACAATCCTATTTCTTCATGCTATTTTCTTTTTATGTGTAACTAACGATCTGCCCCGGCTTGGTCATTGAATAAATTATACACTGAAACTTTCCACAGGTTTCGTTCTATTCACCCACCAGAGTGGAGAGGGGGGACCGACCACTTTTTCGGTCCCACAAATAATTACTATATGTTACGCCCTTAAACAATCCGGTACATCTCTTCCCATCTGCAGGGAAAGAGGGGCGTTTGTCCCCCCATCGTCTTCCTAAACCCGAAGACACAAAAGTCTACGCTAGTCCGATGAACTGTAGAGGCGGGAGCAATAGCGCCGCCAACCAGGTTCATTCGAAAAAAAAAGAAAATAAAACTCGTAAACACTATAAAAAAATGACAATAACAATTCCTACAAATTACTGTCTATTTATACATTTTATATATGATGGCAGTTTATTATAAATTTTAATGCATATAGAGAAATAATATCTGTGATATAAAAACTGTGTCAGGTATTTTATTTAAAACTAGTCAATACACATACATACCCCACAAACCCTTTTCGACGTCTATATTTAGTAACCCGTGAATAAAAAATATCACTAATTGCAGCTTAATAGAATCGTCAATAGATACATCAATCTACTCGATTTAAAATCGATCCAAAAGACAGGTATGTGACATCCGCCATGACAGATGTCTTTGAAATGTCACTTCACTAACCCAACGAAAATTTAACCTTATCAGTTTGAAACAGAGCTTAAATTGTAATATTTACAATATTTTTTGAATAGTAGGCTCTAAAAGGTGTAATACATTTTGAATTGGCGTTATCATGTTATTCATAAGGTCCATGTGAAAATTAGCGAGTGTTTGAAAGGGGACAAAGATATTCTTCTTGTGAGTCATATGAAAAGATTGCGTCTTTGAACTAAGGAAATACACACGTTTGACTCAGCTGGCATTAAGCTGAAGTATGCGCGACGATAGTGTTACGAAAACGAGGCCAAGTAACATTAACAACAACAACACATTTTCCCGCCCACTACCTAATGGGGCAGGCAGAGAGAACGGAATGCCAAACATCACGATCCTTACATACCTGCCTTGCCGCCTCCACATTCACTATAGTATATTTCTTATTGTATACGGGGGCAAACGAGCTTTTTTTTACAACAATCGACACCTGTCCGACATCTGCATTCTTGTTATGCAGATGAGTTGCCCTCCTTTCCTCCTCCCCTCTAATGGCACACGGGCTGCTCAGACACCACACAAACACTTTACGTTATTACCATATGATCGCTCATATGATAATGCCGTGAAGTACCTCCCCGGTCGTGCCGGCCCACTTCGCTTATTTCTTTCAAAACTTGTGTTTTGAATAAGAACCACTAGACCACACCAACTACTCGAAAATCTTATCTCTGACAGAGGTAGTGATGTGCTGCATTGTAGCCGAATTGGACCACGCCCTGGAGGTCTCGCTCACACAACACCGCCGCGAGCTTCTGGTGTCCCAGTCAACAATCAGGACCTGCTGCTCATTGGACCCCCTTAAACTAAACACGCAGCAATAGTTCGAAATATGTAAAAAGTTTTAAATTTAACAACCCCCCCCCCCTCACATGACAGAGGGGCATAGATTATTTTAAGAGGTTATTGTAATATTTCCATTAATTTGACAGGCACCTCTAATTCAAAGGTCAAATGCTAAAAGCAAAGTATCCGTTATCTAAAACCAGGCCCGTGCATGTCATGATTTATACGTAGTATCTGTTACGCTGGTACAGACGGACGGGTGTTTTATATATTTGTAGCTAGATGTTGCCAGCGATTTCGCCTGTACGTATTAATATTTCACTTTCTTCCATGTGTGAGTACACTTATTTTCTTTATTTTGTCACGCCGGAAGAATGCTTTCATCCAACCGACACTGGAACTGGAAGGGTGCGTCGATCTCGGCGCGTGCAGCGGACCACTACCGACTAAGCACTGGGACAGCCTTCGGCCGACGTTGTGGGATGTCCCGGATCTATCATCGACGGTCATCACATGCGCCAGCCTGTCATCTGTGTGTCATCTATGAATGCCATGTAGGTAGGCAATGCTCCCCACCATGGTTCAAGACTTGTGGCGGTGGGGCTCAGTAGCCTGGGGTTACCTGAGACACCTTGAGCGAAGCCAATTGAACCGAGGAGGTGGCGGCTCTTAGTACCCCTCCTATAAGAAGAGGGGACTAAAGAGTAGGAGGAGGTGCCGCTCTTTGTACCCCTCTTATAAGAAGAGGGGACAAAAGAGAAAAAAGTGGCGGAGCATTTGCGCACGGGGAAAGGGGTGAGGATGGGAACCTCACCCCGTTGCACTGTCCCAAAGTCGGTGGGGTTGTCCTGTGGTGCGGGACCACCCCATCTGTGGAGGTGGCGTCGGTCTCTTCGGGGGCCGACTTGCCGTCGAGGTGCCCTGATGATTTGTTGTTCCGGGGCACTTCATCACAGGCGGCACTGGTGGCACTCGCGGTGGTTTTTGTGGGTATTCGGCACTATATAATGTGCCGCGAGCCCCACACACCACTGGACCCCACCCAGGGCCAGTGAAGGCGCGTAAATGCGTTTCCCCGCGTCATCAAAAAAAAAAAGGGTAGGCAATGCTAATATGAAGTTCGCTGTCGCTGTGTAGTAGGCTATAATTAAGGTTTCAATTAAAGATATACACAGTCTTCATTCAGCATTCGGTTCTTTAATTACTCCTCCTAACTGCCGACCTTACAGCAAACTAACACCGCCCCGCGGTTTCGCCCGCGCAACATTGCAAAATTCCATATTATAAACGTCACCAAATTAATGTTTTTTTAATTTAAAAAGATATATATTTTCCTGGTTCACTGACATGAAAGGAACCTCTGTACCAAATATCAGCTTAGCGACATGTTTGTGTTTGCGTCCAGTAGTTTCGGCGCTGCGATGTATGTCAGTCAGACAAGAAGTCACTCAGTAAAGGGAGAATATGTACATACATGTGAATAAAGTACGCACAACACTGCATGTCTGTTAAGATATATATAAAGTGTGCCTTGTGATGACAGCTGTGACAGCTGATGCCTGTGTGAGACACGTACAATATCCAGTACGGCCCCGAAGGCCATGAGCTGAGGACGCCGAGTGTGTGTCCCTCTGTGATGTATTACAGCTTGCCATCATACACGTCAGTATGACTTTTGTGTGAGGAGTGCCTCACGTAGAGTGCGCCAATTAGGATGGTCACACACTCTCTATAGGACGTAAAGCATCAACACATATAGACAAATAAACACTTAGTACATCTCCTTTCTACAATAGTTTAAGATAAAACAATCACTGGGAAATGACAAACAGGAAGTAAGAAAACATAGCGAACTTTTTTTTAGGCTTATGGCTCTGCCAAATAGGTTAGGTTCGGTAGAACATACTTTTTAAGTATACGGGATAAACGAGCCTTTCAACGTCTACGGACGCCCATGAACATCAGCATAACTATCCCGATGCGTTGCCCTCCTTTTCACCCCCCCCCCCCCCCATTGGACCACCGAAATTATATCTACCATCACGGATTTGTAAAAATAAAAAAGAACAACATTATAATAGTTAAATAAAAAGTACCGACACAAATAGATCATAGACCATCTGCGGAAAGGAATCCCCTATCGATCACAATCTCACCTAGAACAATGAAGCTACACTGGACACTTCCGTCAGCATAGGGTAGTCAACGAAATGCCACAAGATGCCAGTGTAAATTTATTTCTGGCTCCTGAGACCTGATGCTGATTAAATGAAAGATGGCCACGTATCTGCTAATTGCTCTAAAGCGTATAAGGGGAATAGCATTTAGGGTCCTTTGATGATCGATATACGTACACATTTACAAAATTCGTGCAGGTGTGTTGCCCTTTCCCTTCTCCCCTCCCATGGGCATGAGTCCAACGGCCGACGGACATCATATATTTTGCTATCGCATTAGGCATACTCTGTAAGGATATTTTTGAGTTGTGATTTAGAAATTAGTATATAAATTATGACTGTTACTTTGTGCCGGCATCATGTCGCGGCCGTGCTGGCCCAATTGGACTACAATGATGCATGCCACTACCTCTTACTGCAGATTTTAAGACTGTTTACTGTTCTGACAATCTCTAATTGTCTGTTTGTCTCCCTTACGCCAATAACAAATGCATTTGAGAGTGCCGTCTGTAAGTAACCGTAGGTTATACGCTCCGCGAGCGGCCGATTAGCGGAGGCTGTGTCGCTCCTCTCAGCTCCTCTCATTACCGGGCCCTAATTACGCCGCGGTATATCTCAAATGCGCCGCCGACTTTCATCTCGCCGCCGCAGGACGCGGACACGTTGCATGAGCGTTAGCGGGTGGTTGTTAACTGTAGAGTTAATAATAATCTAATAATTTGTGGACAGGTCACATTACGTTGGCCTAGCCATTACTTACTCTTATAGTTCTTAGTACAAACTAAGTACTGTAAGAACTTGTGTTATAGATAACGCTACGTATGTTCGATACTTTTGACGTGACAACGTCTTGTAAATCGATAACGCTCTGCATGCACGAAAAAGTATAACATGATGGTGGCGTCTCGAGTCGTAGTAACGTTCCAAGTGGGTGAACCATTACGTACGTCCACTACCCTCAGGCGCGAGACGGTACGGTCACTTATCACGTAACCGACTGTCGTCTGTAGATACCAGCTTTTCAGTATTTAAGATAACATCAAATATATTAAGTCTTCGATACATAACGAAGTAGGAGACAAAGCCGAATAACATACGGAAAGCTCTAAGGAATTACTACCTGTATTATGACTTGCAATTGAATCAGATAAATGACTAGGTGCATTTATCATTGTGATTTAATCACGGGAAAGGGTAAAAAATGTAGTAATAAACCATAAAATCGCGTAAAGTGGGTGTTGCGATGCGCACGTAGATTCAATAGTTCAAAATTGCATTAACAAAAATAGTTTTAACTTTAATGAGAAATGGTGGCGCTAACCACACGTTCCTAATATTTAATATGTAAAGTTCTCTAATGTAACTAATTACATCGCTCATAAATACATAAAAGAGCTAGCAAGCAACTACTTTACGCGTTTAATTATTCGTTTTCATTGAAAAAGTATTCTTGGCTACTTAGCAGAATTGAGATTTTTTTGTATGGGACAATTGTTGGTGGTTGAGGTGATGTGACGATGGGCAGGCCACATTTCTCGTAGAACCGATAGCCGTTGGGGAGGAAAGGTTCTCGAGTCGCGGCCTCGCACCGAAAGGAGTATTGGATAGCCCCCAATACTCCGTCTTTCGGTGCGAGGCCGCGTGGATGGATGGGGTACATGTGGCATGCGGCTTGATAGTGACCCAGGGCGCTCTGTATGGCCGGCTGTGGGCGTCATCCGAATGATAATATAAAATGTGCTTTTGTAAAAAATCGAGCGCCAATCTCAAATCACTCCCTTATATCTCCAATAACAACTTGTAAAGGCTCCCAATCGCAAAAAACAACTTTATCACCATGACACACGGTAGTTAACACAGGTTTAACGTTATCCAACTGATTCTATAACTTTGTAGAATACAGTAATTGTTTTTATACGTTTATTGCTAGCTGTATAAGTTGAAAGGTGATTTTAATGTCCTATGAGCAGTTCGACTCGATGTTAGCATATACTAATTTTATTATTATAATGCTCCTCTTACTTTTATAGTGTGTGTTAGAGGTTTTAAGACCAAATAAACTGATATAGATACTATCCGTAAGCCGATGACATTTTGGACGTTGTAGTTTGTATAATTAGTAATTAATTACATGTAGAATTTGTTGGATTGTGATTAATTAATAATTTGAGACGTAAAATTATAAATCGTCATGTGCCATTTAGGTTAGGTCTGTCTGCCGTGAACAGCTAAAGATCGAACCTTTGATGACTCGATCACCACCGCGACAGAGTAATGGAGCGTGGATAGAACCTATCCTGTTCTCGCCCCGTGTCCACACTGGTCATATCGGGATGCGTCAGATGGGGGCATCTGCGGGAGAGAGGGGCGTCGGTCCCTCTTTCGACCCAAACCTAGTCACGTCGTCAAACTGGCACAGAGCGCAATCCGTTGGAGCTGTATTGGGCTTCTACAAGATAACTTCAGGACCGAAAAAATAAAAAATATCTCCTTGTCCCGTGGGCTACAGCGATTCCTCCTCCTGCTCATACGTCCTTCTTCTTTTAAAAGGTGTACATAGACCAGCTTTCTTTCTTTCTTCTTTCGCCTCGCCCAAGGTGTCCGAATTGCAAAGGCTACTAGGCCCCACTGCCACGACAGGGCTTAAATCATGTTGTCACATCTATTTATGTAAATTTTAATGCAAGCCCGAAAATAATTAAGGGTCCCTCCCATAATTAGGGGAGGTACCTCGCGCTCACATAATACCGCTGTACAGTGACATCTTCAGTGTCGCGTTTCGTGCGGTTTTCAAGTAGCCGGTGGCCCATTGGTGGGGGGCTAAGGAGGGCAACGCATCGGCATAGTAATTGTGTAGATGTTCATGGGTGTCGGCAGTCGTAAAAAGGCCCCGATTGCTCGTTTATTATATAAAAAAGAAATTAAGAGCTTTAGGACCCACTCCTAATCTACAGAACGCATTAAACACACACAACTTACTCTTAACCTACGAAACGTACTTTCCAGAGTAGTCAACTTGTTTGTCGTTTATTACACTGCAAAAAGCATGTGAATACACGCCCATGGTGGTGGTACTGATATTATATAAACCGAAGCGCAGTGAAATTGACTCCCAGATAGCAATGGTAATTCAATTCCTTTTTGCATTTCAATAAAAATACATTACAATAATTCTCTTTATCAATTAACACGTGGAGCGCCTTTCGAAAATGTACCCTGTAGTATTAAATTAAGGTGTAAAATACTATTGACTCTTTGAAACCACAAAAAACGAAGTTAAGCTGGCATCCATCTTGAACAGTGTGTGGCCTTCTAATGTGATATTATGTCTAGAACGTACTGGAGTACGTTCTAGGCATAAAAATACCAAATGAAGGGAATCCATTCTTTTCATTTGGTATTTTTCATTTGAAATTAATGTAATAGGTCTACTCTTGACGTAAACTGTCTAGCGTGTCGCATTTCTTGCTATTTTAGTCATCGGTGGCCGATGAGAAGGGAAGTAGGGCTCTGCTTAACAATTATAATATTTTTAGGCGTCAGTAGTCAACAAAAGACTTCGACCCCGTTTTTTTTTTGTTGACGCGGGGAAACGCGTTTACGCGCCTTCATCGGCCCTGGGTGGGGTCCAGTCCAGACTCACATTGCACAGCACTACAGGACAATCCCACCGACTTTGGGACAGCGCATTGGGGTGAGGTTCCCATCCTCGCCCCTTGCCCCGTGCGCAAAAGCGCCACCTCCTGTTGCTCTTTGGTCCCCTCTTCTTATAAGAGGGGTACCTAGAGCGATCTTTGTGCCCCTTCTTTTGTCCCTTATTATTTGAATTAATATATTTAGAGCACCCAATTAAATTAAATTATAAATCAATTGTATAGATAGGCAGAGCTCAAGTAAGAGTTGTCATCTGGGCAGTAAAAGTTTTATGTAATGATTTTATTATTATCATCGCATAATGCATTTTGTGTAATATCATGTTGCAAGTATAAGGTAGTCCCATGCTGCATTACAGAGAGATAGGTACCTCTTGCTCACGTGTGAGTTTCCGGAGGGCCATTGTAAGAATGGAGAAATGAGGGTAATGCATAACATAACCCATATGCAGAACATGTTGTCTGAGGTCGTATGGACTGCTGTCCCTTTTATACTAAGTATATAAAAATGGTGTGTTTTTCTGACACGTGACTGGACTTGATGAAAAATTAAATGATTGAAAGTAAAGGCGATAAATCGTTACACTGGGGTTACATTCGTTTTTCACACGATTGTACTCCTCATATTCAAAAACGCCTTAGTAATTTGGAGTGAACTCCAACATATTTCTTACATAGACAGCGGGCATTTCGGAGAGTAATATCGCCTAGGTCATGGATGTCTATAATCGAATACTTAAGTATATACAAATATTAAATATATTGTCCGTGTTCTAGGAACATGCAATACAAGTCCTTTAGGTACTAGGTTAGTAACTTAGTTACAACTTACACAGGACTAGGTTAACTTGGTGTGAAATTCTACAGATATTATTACATTATTATTATTATTATAAGTGCTATACACAATAAAATCATATAATATGTCTACGACATTATATTTGCTGCATGTTTCATTAATATATCCAAAATGGCTGACCGAGATATTTCTCGTTATTTCAAAGCGCTTAATAGATAATGATGACATATGACTAAATAACTTAATCCATCACGGAGCTTTGATTAACCACCACCATAAGCGTATTTGCGTTTAGAACAATTTTAAATTACACCAAAAACAGGGCAAATTCAACTTTATCACAATGCACAAAGAACTAATAGTTTGCATTGATTTAACGGTAGGTGTTACAGTGCGAGGGGCATGGGAGGTCAATTTACACTGGTCGAGATTATGAAATTGGGCGCCATTATACATATTAACTACAATTTGATACACGGTATCTGGCCCGGTACCAGCTCGGTATCGGCCTTGGTATCGGTACCAATAATAACGTTTTTGTCATTATAACAAATGACATAATAAGCCTATTGTTGGCGTGTAGTGCGATATTAATGGGTTTTATCCGACTGTGATGAAAGAAGCTATGACTGTTGTTTATCCTTTTCTGACTCGCGGTTTCGCTCGCGTAAATTCTATCCGGATATATTTTCCGGATAAAAAATAATTTCCATGTTGTTCCACATTGATTTGTTTTTAGTAAGAGGTAATGCCATGTTGTCTTGCACCGGAATTGGGTTGGCACGACCGGGGAGGTCACATGATTCCTACTGGCGTAAAATGAGAGCTTCCCTGTCGCTTTTCATGCGGTTTGTGAGTAGCCGATGGCCCATTGCAGGGAAGGACGAAAGCGCATTTGTATAACAATTATGTGGATGTATAGGTATTTATCAAAAAGACCCGAAAAGGAAACCCGACAGCTTTTTACCTTCCTATAATACAAAAAAAAGTTTGATATCTCGATCTGTGTCAAATTTCATCAAAACTCATTTAGTAGTTGTCGCGAGACACGTTTAGAGTAGGGACTAATCCCAATACGATCCGAGATTCGCCTACCTCGTATACTGCCGTACCGGTTAGGTAATTTGAAACTACCGCGCACGAGTCCTCGCCCGTCTGAGAATGAAGGTGTACAGGCCTTCGAGTCATGATCCCCTCCATGAGCCTTTCATTCAGCTCTGAGGCCATTACCTACAGAAGGCAAACTGCCTCGGACGTCAGAGTTGGGGGATGAGAGACCCCGCGGTGTCTCTGGCCACGATATCATTATCATAAACGCGAGCACGGCTCCTATATGCTCAGCTCCTACCATTATCTTCTTCTTTCCTTCAGGCCTTCTCTCTTTAGTTATCCAACTACGCCTCGGTCTTCCTCTCTCTCTCTCTTTCTCTCTCTCTCTGTCTCTCTGTCTCTCTGTCTCACTCGCTTTCACCATTTTTTATAGTACAGGGGGGGTAAATGAATATCGCAGCCTTTTGACGACTA
>JAFELO010000382.1:652425-673313 GCA_017140195.1 Eumaeus atala | reverse complement strand
TTTCACCATTTTTTATAGTACAGGGGGTAAACGAATATCGCAGCCTTTTGACGACTACCAAAGACTCCCTTAATATTGTCATGCAGTTGCATTGCTCTCCTCCTCCCCTCCAATGGGCCACCAGGTACTCACAAGGCACAGGAAACGCGACAGCATATCTGTCACTTTATGGCAGTTTTTAGTGTGCGAGGGGTACCTCCTCAGTCGTGCCAGCCTAGTTCGACTGCAATGTACAATGGCACCACTTCTTACTGAAAATGATAATAACAGTTAACTTAGCTATTATTAACATTCTCATATGCATCTCTCACATCTTGGGAAGAGTGGGGGGGTCGGCCCCCTTTTCAATCCCGAACCTAGTCACATCCCCGACGACCATACATCCGGTGAAGCTGTATTAGACGCTTTAACTTCGCCTTAACAGCATCAGTTCAGGTCCAAAAAAAAAAAATTGCGAGTAAAAATAAATACAAACTTTTTTTATTAGTAACATGATGAAAGTAACAAAAGGGGTACAATAGGGGTACAATAGTTTTTGTTGTATTCATTTGATGATGATTAGTTTAAGACATGAATTGTGCCCTGCACCTCTCGTTGCATATCGCCGTAAATTAATTAAGGCGACATTTATTCGTTGCTAATAAGTAATTAGCTGAAAGCACTCGTGCATTGCGATTTAAGTGGTAATTAGTCATCAAATGATACGCCGTGCCACCCAAATTCACCTCTAGCCACAAATAATAAAGTCCAAAATACGATACGTACATGTAATTAGGGATTAAGTGTATATGATTATTGAATATAAACCATATATCTTTGATATTGGGCTTATAATTCCAAATTGCTTTGTATTAGTACTAATTATACAAAATTGCAATATAATTATGCGTTAAATTTTAATAAGCGTGTTATACGACGTACTAATTTTCGTAAATTCTGTTTGTTTAATAAGTATATAATGATGTTAGATTATTCATCGCTACAAAGTACACTGAAATAAATTCAACAGTGGTTGAATAGACAGGAATGATGATGATTATGAAATTTACGGCAATAACCTAGTCACTTTTTTACATTGATTTTAGATACTAGCGACTGCCGCCGCCATGGGCATCCTCGTTGTTGTCATACAGATGGTTTACCCTTCCTTATTATTTTATTTTATTTTTTATAATACATAGGATCAAGAAAAGCTTGTCAGCTTCCTACATTGAAAGACAGAAACCCAAAAAGCTTGCCAGTTTTCTACATTGGAATACAGATGAGACCCACGAGAGATCCCTGGTGACGCAGTTAGGCCACTGACCTTCTTTCGTAAATAATGGTAGGTATTCTGTGACCGAATTTCGGTTACAGCGCGTTATACGCCTGCCTAGTGCACACGTGTACTTAAGCTCAGTCGCAAGTGCACTCACTACTGAGGAGGATAGCGTGCCTGATAAATGAATTTCTCACTGCATCTGGCCCAGTGCATGCGGGGAGAAGGAAGGGTAACCCATCTGTATGACAACAACGAGGATGTCTACGGCGTCGGCAGTCGCTATTATTTTTACACCATAAAACAAATCTTTTACCAAATTGTCTCCGTCTACTATCAGCGTATATTGTCTACGAACTCTAAGTTTCATAGCAAAAGAGGGCAAAACAAAAAACAAACAATTTATAAAGAGTAATATATATGTTCTAGTAATACATATACTGCGCGTCTTTTGCCGTATTTTCCGTGTGTGTGTTCTGAGGAATTGTTCGGCTTCGTACCAACAGCAGGAATCAGCAGAATTCCACCTTTGGACATCGCAACGGAACTCCACTCCACGCCTGTCGCCTTGATATCCGTAAATCCACTACAGTGCGTTTTTCTTTTGCTTTAAGAGCATAAGGAGGCAAACGTGAAATCGGAGCCTTTTGACCTATCCTAACCTAATCTAGCTCATGTCCATAAGTGTTCCACAGATTTAAACGCAAATTTCTTCCACAACAATCCCCTGGAATCCTCTTCATGAGCTATTCATTCTCGTCAGCGCCAAGGCCATACTCGTTCACACTCACATATCGGGATGCATCTCCCCCAAAAAAGAAGAATAGAAGGCAAAAATTATAGCTACCGCGCGCGAGCTGCCCTCCACATCGGAATCGAGGGATGAGGGACCCCGCGCTCTATCTGGTCTTGATAAAAATACTTAAACTAGCCATTATAAACATTTTTATATAGGGATACATCTCTCCCACCAGCGGGAGAGTGGGGCCGGGGGTAGGACCCCTTGTCGACTTCAAACCTCGTCTCATAGTAATCCGATGAAGGTGTATGAGGCGTCTGCGAGCTGGCACAGCATAAGTTCGCGACCGAAAAAACCCCAATATAGTTCTAGATTTGACGTGGCGGTGGAGTTTAGTAGCCTGACATGAACCCAGGCGAAGCCAATCGAACCGATGGGATCTTTGTACCCCTCTTATAAAAAGAGGGGATTGAAGAGCAGGAGGAGGAAGCGCTCTTGCGCAGGGGGCAAGGGGCGAGGATGGGAACCTCACCCCATTGCACTGTCCCAAGTTCGTGGGGTTGTCCTGTGGTGCGGGGCAATCCTGCTGTGGAAGAGGAGTCGGTCCCTTAGGGGCTGACTTGCCGCCGAGGTGCCCTGATGATTTGTTGTTCCGGGGCACCACACACACAGGCGGCACTGATGGCACTCGCGGTGGTTTTTGTGGGTATTCGGTATATTATGTGCCGCGAGCCCGACACGCCACTGGGCTCCACCCAGGGCCAGTGAAGGCGCGTAAATGCGTTTTCCCGCGTAAACAAAAAAAGTCCGAAAAAGAAAAAAAACTGCTGCCAACCTCGCTATTCTCAAGATAATTGTATCTTGATTCAAGATAAGTGTAAGTTGTAAATGGGACTTCTTAGTGTTAAAACAGTTAGCTGTTTTAAGAATAAGAAGTCCCATTTGTCTCAAAGGCTTGCAACGCACCTGATCTCAAGTTTTGCAGACGTCTATGTGCGGTGGTAGCACTACCTGGTCGTCTACCTACGTCGTTCTCCCCTAAATCTATAAAAAAAGTGAAACAAACATAAAACATGTCTATTGCAGACACGATACTTATTTACATATGCGAGCGTGCCGTGAAAAGAATTTCTCTAATGATAAATGATTGCCGTATGTTGTTATTTAAATAAATAGAGACACATGTTCTGTTGTGACTAATTGATTTATCTTCTGATGCTTCGTCAAATAGTTAATTTAATTGCCGAGTGAAAAAGAAGAAGGCGCGCGGACATGCGAAATGAAACGACGCGTACGTAATTACGGCAAAGTAGCGCCACTTTAAATCAAGCGGTAACGTGTGGAACTAAATTTTAGTTGGACAAATATGCTTACATAGTATTTTATGTAGTCTTGCGTAGTATTTTATGTAGTCGTCTTCAGGCGATCGAAGTTTACATTATAGGTACCTAACTAAAAAAAGGCAAATCGACAATACCTAGGTTTTCTTAATTTGCTAAGCCCTACGCATCTTCTAGATTCTGTAAACATTTTGATAATGTCAAAAAAGAAACAAAACAGTTATGCCATCAATATAAAAAAAACTGTACGTAATTGATAATTCCAATTTTATTTTCAATATTGTTTAGGCACAGTAGACGGACGAAAGCTATTCTCAATTATTATTGCCTTTTCACACGTTCACTTAATTAAATTGCAGACCCATCCGAACGACAGACCGGGGATATACTTCTCGCTCATATTGAAACGCCATAGTTAAGTCTGTGAATATACATCTGCACTCACAACTGACAAGCCACACGAAACGCGATAGCGCGGTGATGAAGGAGAGCGACACACCTACATAACCAATAATAGTACATGTGGTAATGGGCGTTGATAGTCAAAAAAGACTACGGTTACTCACTTGTCCCACTGTGCTCTAAACATTTTGCCCCTAGTCTAGTGCCCGCGGCTATCCGGCAACCGAATCCTATGAAAATGCAATTCATCGTCATCATTATCAGCCCTTATCGGTCTGCTGCTGGACATTGGCCTCTTGCAATGAACGCCAAGACGACCGATCTCCTGCTACTCGCATCTTCGAAAGTGTACTCGACTGCTATAAAAATAATAAAGTTTGAGGAAAAAACTAAACAAGAGCCAATGATTTTACAATTGCTGCACTGTAGCCGGTGGCTCATTGACGCGAAGGAGGGCAAGACGTCTGCACAGCCATGATGCGGATGTCTAAGAACGTCAACAGCCATCAAAAGGCTCCGATTACTCGTTCTCCCCTTATACGTACCTAATTGAAACGACGTCAAATACAGTCACCGCACAACTTGTCTCATCCAGACACTCGAAAGCTGTACAAAAACAGTAGCATAACCTTAACCTCAGGTTAGTGTTAGGCGCATACGCCAGAGATACTTGCCCCAGCTGTTCTGGTCCAATGCAGCTGCAATGTAGCAATTACATTTCATGCTAAAGGGCTATTTTCTACTAGGAGCTCAGAAATATGAAGAGATAAATTAAATGTAAATATTGAAGAGCCGGTCGTTAGCTACGCTTGACATGTGGTGAGGTGGAATCGATTTTAATTGGGCTATGGCAGACCGCCAACAGGCGCTCATATCCGTTTTACTATAGACATCTAACATTAGATGTGGTGCTTTCCTATCCCAACTGCCCATCCATTTTTTTTCGAAAAATAGTATTTATTTATTTATTTTCGGAGAGGCCTACTGTTGTTGGCGATGGTACTGCATCTACCATAACAGTCCATCGGTCTAAGCTTTTGTTTTCTTCAGGCTTTTGTGTCTGCTAGTTTAGGGAGACATACCCCCCCCCCCTCTTTTCCTGCAAATGGGAGTAGGTGTACCGTACTGTGGGCGTACCCTATGTGCCTTTGATGATACGGAAAAATAGTATTTATATGTTATTTTATTGATAACAATAGAGTGGTTCTTAACCTTTTAGTCCTGAGGGACCATTAGATGAAATTTCCACTATCATGGACCGCCCAGTTGGATTATTGATTTGGGGGTAATATACAATACCTAGATAAATTAAATGGTCTGTGGACTGCTGGCTCTTCTTAATTCTTTATTTAGGGTACCTATTGTGATATATTAATTTATATCTATTAATTTTGATCTTGTTTCTTTTTCTCTTGTTTTGTCTCTTGGAAGCCTGCCTAAAAACGCATCCGTCGATGTCGAAAGAGATGTAGTTCACTCTCTGTCTCCCTTTTTTTTTATTTCTCTCCGCGAAATGTATGCACATTGCGAGACTAGATGGACATATATAGTTATGCTTTATCATCTTCCTTCTCTATTCACTCTTCTCCGTCTATCTTATCTCTATAATGACTTGACCTGATAAAGAAGCCTTAGCAATTCCTAGTTAATTTTTTTGAATTTCCCAAGTTATTTGTACCAAGTGACATCTATATACAATTATAATACATTTTAGGTAACGCTATTGCACGCTAGATGGCAGTCATGATACCATTGCCATCTATCATGGAATAGCGGTACTCGAACCAAAATTGTTCTAGCTTGAATTCCTTACTGTCAAAAGAGGCATATAACCCTTGGAAGTTATAGAGGTATGCTAACAATTCTACTTTTGCTTTTGTTGTGAGTCGAGATGTAAGCGTGTAGTCTATTTGTGTGAAACCTAATCGTCATTAGAATACGTCGGCTAATATTAGGTCGATTGACATTTTGACATTAGTTGTTACGAAAATAGTCGAGAACTTGTCGAACGCCGTTACTGTCACACACATAGTGCCTGGAATGAAGAAATCTGGTTTGTTGATAACAAGTGATTGTATTCAAGTGATTCGCGGCCGTATAAATTAGTTTCGAAAACCAGAATGCCTCCGAGTAGTTTACGAGTGGTATACGCGTTCGCAAGAGAAATGCATCCCAAAACGACTGACGTGTTTATTCAATACGGCACCGCTGGATTCCGTACAAAGTGAGTATAAATTTGTTATTTTAAAACGCTAAATTAAAATTAAAATTGTTGTGAATCATGAAATTTACAAAAAACATCATTTTAAGCTTTATGTAAATTACGTGTCACGTTTGCAAGTTTTACCAATACCTGTTGAAGTATGCATTCATTCTTGCAAGTTCGCCTTCTATGGAGCGTAGCTTCTGAGTCATATTAAGAATAATTTATAACGGGATGTACCACTACTGTCGCACCTCGTTGCCATCCACATATGTTGCGTAAAACAATTGATTAGCTAAAACCAGCGTTTGCCATTCCCTAAATTGCCGTATGTTACGAACTTTTCGTTTGTGTCGCTTAGATCGTATAGTTGCAAAAATACATTCAACTGTGCTTAGTTTCATTCAAAATTCTTTTATCATTTATTTTCACAAGGCCTTGTAGTGTTCTACATTCACCACAATACGTATGTGGCATTGTGAAGAAATTACTGTTGTATAGCCATTAAAACGATTACAGTACAATACATAAATTTTTTGTTATTTATTTGACTAAAATAAATTTATTTGCTACCATATTTGACACCTGACAAATAAGTGGCCCTGTTCATACAACCAAAAATACCAGTTAGAATAGTCTACTAAAGGAGCCACATTAATGAGAAGAATATAATGACAATATGTGAGATAGATTAGCAAAGTTACAAGTATCATTATAATTAATGCTTGTCACTAATAACCATCTAATTTATCATTCCCATTTGACACTATCTATGTAGGATATTTGCAAAACTGCTAAATTCCAGGCATACCCTAAAGTATGCCTGGAATTTAGCAGTTCACTCTGTAAATGGAATTGCATGTGTTTAAATAACATTCAAATGTACTTAACAAAAAGAACGAGGGTACAGTTTGGCTGATAGCCAAACACTTTGAGGTTTAAAATTGATGTGCTCCTTATCATAACACTTTTATTTGCTGGAAGTTTAAATTTAGCCTAGTCTTTAAATTCTTGGCTTCATATATATTATTTTATAAGATTACATTATTACCTAACATAATTCAATCTAACACAAAATAAAACTAAAGTATAAAACCTTCATAAGTTCTTACAATCATTATTAGCTTTGTCAAAGGAAGCGGTTTTTACAGAAAACTTGACAGTATTACAAAAATTACTGCCACACTTGACTACCAAATTGTGCCCACATAACTCTAATGTGTCTCTTGCTCTTGTAATACAACCTTAAAGTGATATTTATCATACTGTTTGTGAGTTTCCAGTGGACCATTAACGAGAAAGATTGTAAGATGTCTGGATAAAAAATGTGTAGATGTTTAGTTTATGGGAGTCTAGTCATCCAAAGGTCATTAATATCCAACACCATAACATTTTGCACTCATAATAACATGATTATGGCTTGAAAAAAAAAAAAAAAAAAAGAGGTACCACTCATAGAACTAATATTCAATACCGCTAAAGTGTTGTGACTGATGACCATGCTGATGACTGTCTTGCACAAGAGGACAGAGACAAATTGACAGTATTGTTACTGTACTTTTTTGAGCAGCTTTTCTGTATGACATTTAAAAAAAATCCAGCCCATTTATTTTCTCAGGATAAAAAGTTTCGTTATTTTTTTCCAGATCGTATTCCTCCATTTGTGCTAAGTATCATCCAACTTTTTGCAAGAAATAATATGTTTTCATAAATACTGTTAACAATTAAAAATAAAAAAAATATTACATTTGAATTCGGAATCTCTCATTCTTATAAGATTGTTCATTGTGTTTTCTCATTTTGGCGCCAATATATTGTACAATATTTTACGGTATTAAAATGCAGTGCGATGAGAAAGAGAACAGAATCGCTGTGATTGCAATACACAAAGTAGGTATGGCGCAAAATGAAATTATTAAAACTTAACTTTCTTTACTAATAACATTTGAAATATGAGTCAAAAGTTTGAGTATTAATAGCCCAGCGGCTATTAATAGCTATAATGAGACTTCCACTGTTTATGACAGAGAAAGTACTGGCCGTCCACGCAGTGTATGTACAAAAAGGGCGGCCAAAAAAAAAGGAAAAAATAACAAAATCCTCTTTAATAGCAAAACATTTTATCTCGGGAAATGAAGTTATCATTTAGAACCATGTCGAGTATTTTAAGAGATGGCTTAGGATTTGCAGCCTATAAGAGACGCACTGGTCATTTCTAAACTAATAAATTAAAGATGAATAGGATGTTGGTGTCTTAAGTTTACGCGAATTTTAGTCATTACAATAAAACTACTTTTACTGATTTTATGGTTTATTTAATTATTTATCTAGCCCGACGTTTCAGAAGCTTTACATCAACCATGGTCATGGGTCGACCGAGATGACAGATGTCCTGATGTACCAAGTTTTTAAAAGTACCTGAAGAATTATAATTTTAGTTGTTCTGATTAACGCAAACAGTACTTGTTATATCTTGCTGTTTTGAGGTGTTGTGTTTACTTTTTGATTTGATTATGTTCACCACTGGGCCCCAAGCAGAGGGAAGAACCCAGCCATCTTCTCTATTGAAATTTGGATGTTTTTAATTTCAATAGCGTCACGGATCATCCTTGGAAGGAATCGGTGTTCCCTAGTGACGATTTGCGCTTTGTCAAATCTAATGTAATCCGTAAAAGTAGTTTTATTGTAATGAATAGGATGGTAAAATCGAAACAACTACTGAAGCGGTATGCAAAGGGAGGTCACAGAAAATTTTTGTTTATGGATGAGAATTTTTTTACAATTGAGAAACATTTTAACAAACGAAATGACTGTATTTATGCTCAAAGCTCTAAGGAAGTTTCCCAATTAGTCGAAAGAGTGTAATATGGCTATTATCCGACTTCAGTGATGATTTGGTGGGGTGTTAGCTTTGAAGGAGTGATTGAGGCATATTTTTGTGAAAAAGGTATCAAAGCACAACAAAGTACAGGTGTTGCGAGATAACATTCTTGAGAATGGAGTTAAGCCCCTTAATAACACCATGTTGAATAACCAAGTATGGACCTTCAGCAAGACTCGACACCAGTTAATAAAGCTCAATCCACCCAACCTTGGTTAAAAAGAAATTTCCGGACTTCATCAGAGCTGAAGACTGGCCGTCATCTAATCTCGATCTTAATATGCTGGATTGTGATTTATGGTCAGTTTTATAGAGTACAGAAGAGTAGAGTACATAATTTGGAGTCCCTAAAACAATGCATATGATTGGTAGTGAAGAATTTCCCCATGGAAAAAGTGCATGCCTCTATTGATAACTGGCCTCAACATTTAAAGGACTACAGCCAATGGAGAACACTTGGAATAAGCTTTTTATGTATTTAATTGTTTTATTTTTGTGTGTTAAACGAACACTATAAAGTAATAAATTTTATTTGCAATTTAAAAAAAATTTTTTTCTTTGTTACAGTATTTATGGCAAGAGTATTATAGTATATGCATAACAAAAGACTATCATGGTATATAGGTGTAATAAGGCTCTTCTTCGTTGCCAGGCGACTGATTAATTGACTAACAGACAAGGTACAGCCAAAACTACTGAACGCAAGAAGTTGAAATTTAGCATGTGTGTTCCTTGGAGAGTGTAGAGAAGCTCATGAAAAGGAATTCGGAAATATCCTTCACATGGATGAAATTGTAGGGGGCCGCGTATTTATAACATTTAGTAGAATTGAAAGTAATGATGCCATAATTGTTTCTATTTGTAGCTAATATATTTTTAGAGTATCTGCTTGTAGCAACATTATCTTATCACTTTGATTAAATCGACAAACATAATGTGTTACGTTTAAATAAAACTGATGGCCAAACTGCTGGTTAAACAAACATCAGTCATTCCAATAGCTACAGTAAATTAAATTGACAATAATTTTCCTATAGTAGATCTGTACAGATATCAGAGACTACCACTGTTCGCCGGTAGCAAGTGAGTGAGAGGGATTGTTTTCGTATATTTACGCGAATATTCATTGTTGTCTCTTTAGCCGTCGGAATATTCAGAACTATTGAAACACTGCCTCACGTCTGGCTACATGTTGTGGAATGATCAATTTTACAACCAAGTGGATGGAGTCGCAATGGGATCACCCGTATCTCCCGTAGTTGCATATATATTTATGGAACACTTTGAAGAAGCTGCAATTCAAACTGCACCTATAACACCAAGCTTCTACAAGCGATACGTCGATGATACATTTGCGATACTACCAAAGGATAAAGTACTTATTTTTTTGAACCATCTAAATTCTATTAACTCTTAAATACAGTTTACGTTGGAGTTAGAAACCAACAATTCATTGGCCTTCTTGGATGTTTTGGTAATCCGCATTCCGAAAAAAAAACTCTAGGTCATTCAGTGTATAGGAAACCGACCCATACAGACACGTATATGAATGGTGATTCACACCATCATCCAATACAACTAAGTATTCGAAGCCGAAAACGTCGGGATATAGAAACTTTTGGGATCAAGACAGAATTTTCGTTTAGTGAAGAAATTTCTACTTCCGGGAAGCAGTCCTAACATCATTTTAGTTTATTTTATTTTCAGCTCTTAATTTTCATCTAAATATATCCTATTGCATAGAAAAAAGTAATAATATTAATAAGAAAATTAAAGAAAAAAAAAAAGAAAAAATACAACAATAGGATATATATATATTATTAATTATTATATATATTTATTATCATATTTAATTTATTTCTATTATATTCTCATTCATTTATTATTTATTTCGGCCCAATTCCGTGACATAACAGCATGGTAGTATCTTGCACCACGCATGGCACTATTTCCCCCTATACAGCATGATTCTTTCACACCGCTGCTGCTTCCGTGTGTCCAGGAGTATGAGAGGACTTTATGACCCTTGGATATGATCGCAGGGACCGGCTCCCTGCGATAATGTTAAAGGGTTGCGATCATATTTAATTGCTAAAATGTGCCTTGGGACCCATCATGGGATGAAAAATAGGAGTAGGATGTGTTTCCAGTTGCACAATATGCAATGAATTCGTTGGATTATGTTATAAGGGTAAATTAATTAAATGTATTTGTTACCTGTCAGGTCTTCAATTGATGTAGTGTATCATGGCACTAAAAAGACGTAGTGCAAATTGCTTTTGATGCAGCCTTGCAGAAAGATTATGCCAGCACGACCGGGGCTTACCATTCACTCACAAGACGCTGCCGCGAGGTGACAGCTGTGCTTTAGTGTTTGATGGCTAAAGGAGGGCAACGTGTCACCTTATCTCTATCTATCTCTGCGGTCTCTCCATCTATGCGGTTGTCTGTGATCGTCAATGAGTGACGTATACCATACGTTTTTATGAATACCATAATGAGACAATACAAACTATGCAGATTGCAGACATTAAGGTGTCATCGGAGTATGAACAGCTCGACATGAATGTCGGTCTAATGCAGACTGAGGGGCGACCTATGAATAATTAGCGCGATAAATAAGCCAATTTGAATATAAAACGGTTAAATTGGCCATTGACCAATCTACGTCACTTGTAAGTGTCCTAGAGCGTACTAGGTCATAGGCATCAAGTGAAAGTAAATTGTTTCATTGAAACAATTTACTTTTTGGCGCTATCATTAGGCGCTCCATCTTTTTTGGGTGATAAAAAAATAATGAATTTCGCGTCATTGTCACACAACGTGACGCATACGGCGTGGATCGTCACGCGTGAACTTGCTTTTCGCAGCTTGACACTTTACGCCACAAGAGCAGTTAAGCGGCGTGTGGAGCCTGCAGCGTAAAATGCGATGTAGTCACGTGTCACAAGACTATGACGCGAGTGAAGGCAAGGCAAGGCAAGAAAATCATGGAACTCGCACGGGTAATAGCTCTGGTTCCGAATACAATTTTAAGTCTTCACTTCTGTCATCTGTCCACATGACTACCTCTGCATTTTATTAAGTATAAGGGGCAAATGAGCTTTGTCATGACTACCGATGATGAACGGTGTATTATTACCTCTAGCTCACATTCGCACTTTTCGGTTGTATCACGCACCTCCCAGATCGTGCCAGCACAGTTTGTCACTTCACGTCACCTTTTAGAATATCTTAAGCTAAGTTCGCAAATGTTTCCTTAGCGCCCCACCATCATTCAAGCCAAGTGGTGGTGGGGATCAGTAGGCTGGGGTGAAACCGGACACTTTGGGCGAGGCAAAATCAAACGAGGGGCCGGATATTTGTGTCCCCTCTTATGAGAAGAGAGGACTAAAGGACAGGAGGAAGAGGCGCTTTTGCGCTCGAGCAAGTGGTGATGATGTGAACCTCACCCCATTGCACTGTCATAAAGTCACAGCAAACCCCACCAGGGTTGTCCTGTGGTGCAGGGCAATCCTTCTGTAGTGTCGGTTCCTAAGGGAACTGACTAGCCGTCGAGGTGCCCTGATGATTTTTAGTTCCGGAGCACCTCACCAAAGGCAGCACTGGTGGCACTTTTAGTGGGTATTCGGCACGATAATGCGTCGCGAAAACACACATACCACACACTGGACTCCACCCGGGGCCGGTGGCGGGTTTCCCCCAAAAAAAAAAAGAAGTTTCCTTAGCTCCTCGTCCCTAAAGCCTAGTGTTTTCTTTATTCTAGCTAGGAGCTGAGACTGTTTAGACCGCACCTGTAACTATATAGCTCCCTACTTTTATAAAAGAGTATGTATACTAAGTACAAGAATTAGAAGTATATTCTTTGGCGTAACAAGATATTTTTTTTTTAAATTTTATTGTTCGCCTTGTTCTACGTTTGTAGATTTTTTGACTATAGCTCACTTCAAGCACTCCGGTATACGCTACGTGAGAATGTGACGAAGCTTCCGGAATCCTGAACCCAAATGAACCTTTTAGCGGCTTCCTTCTCGAAGTTATATTAACCTAATTGCAATAATTGTCCGAGGTAGAGGTATTCGTCTATGACTTTGAAAATAGCACCATCGACGTTGACCGGCCTGGGGAGAACGTGTTTGTTGAACATGACCTTTGTCTTGTTCAAGTTCATCCTAAGGCCAATACGTCAGGAGGATTAATCTAGGTTGTGCAACATTTCCTGCACCAACGATTCGGCGAACACAATGATATCGTCGGCGAAACGAAGATGTGAGAGGTACTCGCCGTCTTAAAGACGTCCTCCAAAGCATAAGTAAACAGTTTCGGGGAAATAATATCCCCCTGTCGCACTCCTCGATTCAATTGTATTGGCCTTGTCTGATATCCCGGAATCAGAACGGACATAAAAACAGCGTCATACAATGCTCTCAGTACTTCGACCTGACGTCGCTGTAAAGCTACCAGAACAGAACCGGTTTTTATTTCCAGTTACAATTTTTCGGAAATGGTATGGTTAGTCGGAAGTTTGGTCAGAGTGTCGAATCTTCTAATCGGACACGCTCGCGTCGAAAGCCTATATTCAGAGAGCTCTAATCAATCGGTGATCACTTCCGGTTTTAAACCTGTTAATCACGGAGACGTCCCTAAATATATACTTTTGGTCCGTTATAATAAAGCAATCTTGTTCCTTGTCACAGTATCGGGGCTCTGCCATATTCACTTCCTATGGGGCTTCTTCTTGAAAATTAAGAAGAGGCCCTCCTTCTCGAGGAAACTTACCAGCATTTATCCCCTGCGATTTCGACTTCCGACTCCATGTGGTTCCAGACTTGATTCGACACCATTTCGTACTCCCACCTTTACATTAAAGTCACCCCATAAAAACATTGTAGTGGGCCTTACAGGTGTTGTGTAAGGTCTTTGAGACATTCTCATAGGTTATCTCCACGTCGTCACCGGAATGTATCGAGACCGGTAATAGACAGAATACTTGAATATCTATTCTGTCTATTAAGGCTATCCCTTTTACTGAGTTTAAGTATGAGATACGCCACCCTACTCGACATACCAGAGATTTGGACGATGTTGCCTACGAGCTCACACCGCCTTGTGATGGAGTGTCGCCTTCCCTGAAGTGGAATAGGTGACCCGATGGCAGAGTTATTGTGTCCTCGCCTTGCCTTCAGACTTCAGATAGCCCCAGAACGTGCTATGGGATTTTTTCCAGTTCCACCTACAGCCGTGGTTGTCTAGTCTAAGCGTTCGTCTGTTATACGTAGCCGGGTCAAATCGTTGGTAGCGATCCGTAGCCCGGAGATTCTTAGCACCACTTGTCCCACCGTAACCGTGGCCAGAACTAGTGGAATTAGCGGGAACTCATAATTGCCACGCTGAGCAGGCGGATTGGCAATCGCAGATTAGGTTTCGGAACAGCACCACAGCTGCCTGTCGCCGATCCGATTGATGGTATCACCATCACTCGGATCGCCGTCCGGTGTTCCCGTCTATTTCACTGTCAGTATGAAACAGACGGGACACCAAACGACCAGCTCGCTGAAGCCTCTTTGTTGTTAAGAGACTAGTGTCCTCTGACGACTCTTACGTCTCCCTAGGCTTGGATTGAGGGTGAGGGTATTCTTAGGCCGCCCCCACAGAGCTGGGCCTATATCGCAGAGCTAGAAGACGAAAGTCTTCAATGTTCCCCTGTGATGACTTATGGGGAAACATGGCCTCCTAATATAGGACTGGTCCGCAAGTTGCGGTAGCTCGACGAGCTATTGAACGTGCTATGTTGTACGTTTGAGTCCTAAGGCAGAAAAGTAAAGTATCCGATATCACGCGACGAATAGGCTCGCTGAAGTGGCAATGGGCTGGTCACACACTCAGAAGAACAGATGGCAAATGGACCAGTAAGGTTCTGGAGTGGAGGCCGCGTTTAGGCAAACGAAGTATTGTTCGACCGTTCACCACCTTAGTGGTGAACGGAAGACGATCTCCGTGCAGTAGGCGGTCCCAGATGGATACGAGTAGCAGGAGATCGGTCGTCTTGGCGTTCATTGAATAAGGCCTATGTCCAGCAGTTGACCGATAAGGGCTGATAATGACAGCTAACCTAAGAGTGTAGGTTTTTCGTGATAGTGTGCGCGCGCATCGTAAAAAAATACTCTATTATTTTCCCCTAAGGCGCCAAAAAAGTATAACTTCAGCAACGCGAGAGTAGAATACATTCTACGAGTGTGTATCGTGTAAAAACCAGTTTGAATGAGTCACTTTAGCATTACTTAATCGATAGAAGCCAAGATGTCTATCCTTCAACTTTGACCGAGTAATGCGCGGAGCAACCAATAGCCGATTAAAATAGAAGGCCGAGTGGGGATTAGTCTAGGCTTCTGTTTAGACCTACCTATATTCTGTACTAGCATCACCTCGCGTATCTCCGGTCCTATTAGACGTAGCGTCATGGTAGATAGCCTATAGCCTTCCTCGATAAATGAACTATTTAACACAATTAATTTCTCCAATTCGAGCCAGTAGTTCCTGAGATTAACGCATTCAAACAAACTCTTCAGCTGCTTTATATTATTAGTATCGACTTGTAGCGCCACGAGGTTTCAATGCGGGGTGCAACCCTCGTATTCCGCTCCTATTGGTATATGATATAAATAAATGAAAACCGACTTGAGTCATCCTTCTGAATCTTTGATCCTGTAAATAGAGTCCCCCTTTAATATTTGAAAACCCGACACCAAAAACTCTAAAAGCAAAAAAGTGTCCTGGTGTCAGATGTATATTATTAACAACTCTTATTTTTCTATTCTCTTTTAGTTTGTAAATATATAAAAAAGAGAAGTTACTCTTCCGACTGTTTTTCATCAGACACAGTTAAAAACCATATCAAGAAAACTGACATTCGAATGAAAAAACCTCACATAAATCGGTCCATCTGTTTGCGAGTTACGATACATATACACGCACTTCGATACCCATCCTTCGTTGGGGTTTTTACGTCAAGGGTTAAAATTTTAGACGTATCTAGGACTGACATCCCTCCGGGATTCCCCGATCTTATCCAAGTTTGGAGGGCGTCCGGGGCTCGTCTGACGGGGGTTGTTGATTAGGGGTTTACTATAAACTAATACAATTCTTTTTTTTTGTAATCGTACTGCAAAATAGCCGAAGAATGCCGATAAGGGCGGCCGAATACTATTATTCCTAGCGCCATGGTATACAGCGTATCCTTTCCTCATGAATGTAACTGTCATACGCAAAAACAATTTTTCCATTCAATTTCAAACAAACATAAACATGTTGTACATTATTATATACTATAAATCCGTCCCGGCTTCGCCCGTTAATAAATTATTGCACCAACAAATTATACATTTTACGCTAATCGCTCTGTCCATGGGTAAAAACCGTATGAAAATCCGTTCAGTAGAATAGAGAGTGTAGCTTGCGCCTGCGGACACGCTTGTGCACTATAATATGTTCTGCGCAGTTTGCTAGTCTCTATAGAGATGGCCGCCGTGGCCGAAATTCGTCTAGGGGAGGACCTTAACATTTCGCATTTATAACATTTTGTATGCAGATGCGCTTCATATTTCTTACTAGCACCTGACAAATGTCCATCCTTCGTGCAATAAAATGACTATATCTTTTCCACGGACGATGACTTCATGTTTTCCTGAAAATTGGAAATGTATGATAAATCAAGATAAGAAAAAGCGTGTAGATACTTAAACGTCATGATATGACTATTTGAAAATATTTTACCAAATCCAAAAATTATGTTGCCTATGTCAGGGGTGTCCATCACGTGCACCGCGGCACCACAGTGAGCGTACAGTAATCAGGTGCGCTGCGAAAGTGTGGAGTTATGATAAGCTAGCGCTCTGTCCTGGCTTCATCTGTGAATGACAGGAGTCAGGTTGCCTCACCTTAGGTAAACCCTCTCGGGAGACGTTGTACCTTTTGGTAAAAAATACTCTTACGCATAGTTTTGGAACATTTCGTAATAGTTTTTTATTGTCTGAAATGATTAAAATCAATTATGACTCAAAAAAAGTGAAAATTTCAAAAATGTTAATAGGAGCAGCTCATACAACGAAAGATGGCTCTATTGTATTCTAGTTTGAGTCTTGATGGATATATAACCGACAATTTGTAGGGTCGAATACACTACTCTGGATGCACGGCGACCGACATTCCGCTCCTCGCGTCCATCCTTCGCGGATCATCCAGTTAGCCTCCCAACGTGTCATGTACCCCTGGTAGATTTATCTAACGTTTTACAATTATAACATAACTTTTTTTTTGACCGTATCGTAATCCAACTGTGTGTTGAACCACAAAAAGTTCCGGTTCCCGGGTTGAACCAAAACCATAAATGAAGTTTTCAATTTCTAGTGAAAGTCCAGAGTTAGGAAATTGGCGATATTTATGTCGCAGTAGGATTGTCTAAATAGCCGTACTTCATTATGGCTTGTCGTATTCAAACAGCTCCGTTTCGTTTTGTGGCGGGCCAACGATTAGCCGGATTTACTACTGCTGAGTGAAACTCCGCCAGAAAGTATTCGGCGTTATACGTCATTCTAAAAGGCTAGCCTTATTGATTTAGAGTGAATCATTATCCGCCTTTTTGACACGTTTTAGTTCCTAATTTTAAGTCTGGCAGCGTTGCTTGACATGCCAACAACAATGGCGTCGATTGTAGAATATAAAAAAAACTGCCCAGATAGGGTCGAATGTTCGCTCCTTAAGCCTTCGTGGTTAGGTTATTTTTTTATTTGAACTCAAAACACTTGGCCTGATTTTATACTTGTATCGATCAGTATCTAGGAAGAGGTAGTGCCATGTATAGTGCATGACACTACATCCTCCTGTGCAACGAAATAAGGCCGGCACGACCGGGGAGGTACCTCTCGCTCACATAATACCGCCGTAAAGTGACATCTTCAGTGTCGCGTTTCGTGCGGTTTGTGAGTAGTCGATGGCACTAGAGAGATGGCATTAGAGAGGGTGGGGAGGGGGGAGAAGGAGGGCAATACATTGGCACAGTAATTATGTGGATGTTCATAGGCGTCGGAGGTCGTAAAAAGGCTCCGATTTCCCGTTTGCCCCCTATTCTATAAAAATACTGCCGAAAATGAAGAAATTTAGTGAGGCTAAACGTCAGCCGCCCTATTGAAGAACGTCTCGCAATGACAATCCGGCTCTTAGTTGGCAATACAAAACGGCGCTGTTTTTGAAAATGGCTAGCCGTAATGTTATACGGCAATTTGTACAATACGACCATGACACTTACACCCTCATGCCCTGGAGAGTGCGTTGAACGACGGCTTGACGTATCGACGGGTCATACGCCTAATTTCTCTTCGGTCTCGCCGGACTACCCGTCCCGCCATCTGGATATGACAATGGGGCTCCTGGTCCCTGTCCTGTTGGCTAATCTCTAGAGATGGCCGCCGTAACCGAAATTCGGCTAGGAAGAAGCCACTATAAGTACATCTCCACGCCAGTTCCCTAAAGGCAGAATGAGCCAGTGCCACGATCCTTAAACACTTGTCTCGTTTTCCCAACTTTCATAACCAGTAAACCGAACGCTTTGAACAGTTGAATATTATTTGTATGTTTGTTGCAGAGCCGGTCTTCTAGAACATGTGGTCTACCGCATGGGTCTGCTCGCCGTCATACGGTCACGCGTCAAAAACGGTAAGTTAAGGATCATTAGCGGAGCTTAGTGGGACTACCGACGCCCGGAGACATCCACATAATTATTTTGCAGTTCATCTGTAAGAGAATTATGGGGATTTGATGGGTGACGAAAATACATGGATTGCTATGCTAAACATTTGCAGCAGATGTGCGGTCCGTTCGTCCCCCGTTGGATGGTCCACCGGAAACTCAAACTGCACGGATCGCGACAGCGATCGGCGATATCATATAAGCGAGAGGTACTTCATGAATAGTCCCGACGCAATTCAGCTAGTACACTTGCTGTATTGTCACCTAATTGGGCCGGTACGACACCGCTCGATTCGTCCGGTGTTTCTGAGTATTTTGTCTATTGTGAGTTTTCGGTGGCCCATTGGAGAGTAAGGTGAAAGGAGAGAAACGCATCAGCATTGGCCTAACTGCGGATGTTACTGGTCGTCAGTAGTCACCAGAAGTTTCCCACTGCCCGTTTGGCCCCTATATGATGCTATTTTTAGTTTTAAGTTTCTCTCAATGATATCATTTACGGAAACTCACGTCTTGATCACAGTATTAGACCAATTAAATGTGTGTCAACACCTCTTGGACTATAAACTGAATTTGTCAAACGATTTTCTCAAAAAGAGCGTACAGTACAATGACCTCGTTTTGTTTTACGTACTGCCAAAACAGTGATTGTGACGCACAGATAACGTAAACGAAACAATCAGCGGACCGCTAACCTGGTTTGTTTTATGGTTTCGATTAAAATCATCACGATTAATCAGATGTTTAAGGTACTTTTTTTTCGGTTCGTTGTGATTTAGTATGAAATATAACGAAACAGCATAAGGCAGAAGAGACTGGAATGACAGTATAAAATCACAGCCCGGAATATTGTGACATATCCTAGATTCCCTTGAAAATTCCAAAAGTTAGGGAATGCAGTAGAAATGAAATCATCAGACCAGTGTGATTCAGTTAGTACTGCGAAAACCCACTCCTTAGGAGTCGGGTAGTAGCTCGCAGAGGATGCTACTTACAGCGTATTCTAGCGTAAAATTCCCAGCCGGGGTTTTCGGATGGGGACAAAATCCCGTAACATGACCATGTTGGGGTCGCTCTAATAGCCCTTTTGTGGTGAAAACCGGTCTCGCATGGGTCCGCCAGTCGTTTCGTTCTGCTGTCGCTGACAGATCCGGGAAATCCCATCACAGCCGCAAACGGCTATCGCAGTGGATAGGCGGTAGTGGCCTGCCTCTCGCGCCGAGACCGACACAGCCTTCCGGTTCACCCAGGATCGGAAGGATGGAGCATAAATCATTTTCGCTGCGTTAAAAAATATAGCAGTATTACTGTAACGATTAGAAGGCAGCAGCAATAATGACAGCCTCAGGTTTTCCTGCTCACATAGATCCTGTATAAAAAGTGCAGCATGTGATTAGTCTTTAAATATTCTGTCTTCTTCTGATGAACTAGAAACTATAAGCATGCACTGCGATAACCGATTCCCGTGTATCAGTTGCCCTTTAAGATACACATGCCAAACTTATGACAGCATCACCAATATTTGTATGGGACATGAGCATATGGTTACTGTCATGACGTCACACGTATTCGTGCAGCAAGCGTAATCGATTTAGCGGATGTCACGTCAAAATGAAAGCGTTATTGTTGGCTGTTTTTTTCTGTCGGACCTAAACTTATGCGATGGGAGCTAAGAGAAGCCCAATACAGTTACATCGGACTGTTGTGAGTGCCCGTCGGGCGACCAGGTTTGAGGCCGAAAGGGGTCAAAGCCCACTCTCCCGCAGATGGGACTGATTAATCTCGTTATGGGACCGTTTGTTGTAATATTAGTATGGTAGTTGTAGCTGTTGTGCTAATTTAACTATTATTATTATGCGCAGAGGAGACCGCGGAGTCCCTCATGCCCCCACTTTGACGCCGAGTGCAGCCCGCGCACGGCATCGAAACCACAGGCGACTGAGTGACCAGGTCGCAACAAATCGAGCCAACATTAATGGCAAGTTAATTGACCAATCAACAAGATATCGATTTTTTACAAACTGTACTCGTAGTTCTGCAGGTTCAGTTATTTTGTTCATAATGGCCGACGTTGCGGCCTCACCTCTGTAGAGCTTTCACCCGATTGCTTTAGGGGGGTTATATTTTTCGAGTATATCATGTATGTATATCATACATGATATACTCGAAAAATATAACCAGCGAGTGGTAAAGCGAAGTCCACTCGCTGGTTATATAACGCGTACAAACTAACGAAATTTGGTTGGTAGGTTTCCTTATGGGCGCAGACATCCGCTAAGAACGAATTTTATGACCCCCCCCCCCCATAAAAGTGCGTAAGGCGG
>JAFELO010000382.1:638274-652363 GCA_017140195.1 Eumaeus atala | reverse complement strand
CCCCGTACAAGAGAAATCGATGTCGTTTCACCAATTCCGACGTCCATAAACATCCTCGTCACTGTTGTTATGCAGATGCATTGTCAGATTTGCAGTTCCGGGGCACCTCACCAAAGGCGGCACTGCTGTGGCACTCTCGGTGTTTTTGTGGTGCCGCGAGGACCAAACAACGCTGGACCCAACCAAGGGCCGGCGGTGGCGTGTAAATGCGTTACATTAATCAGTCAAGTAAAAAGGGAACACAAATCTACGCTGCGTCAGCGTATATGAAACTCAAAAACATTTTCTCAAATCGCTCGTTTGCCCAAGTGTATGGACACGATGTAAAGGAGAAATGTACTTGAATGCTCCCTTTAGTCGCTGTGTGGGGCATGTACGTTCCAAATCATCCGTCGTTGACTGTGGAACATGTGTTGAAATTCGTGACGCAGCGAATAATAAAAGGCTAATTGCATTACTTAGACTGACTATTATATGTAAATACTAGCGGCGCCCCGCGGTTTCACATACATTACTACGTAATGTATAGTCCATTATTGACCGTCGCTAGGGGGTATGATGAATAGACAGTAGCAGATTCTCCGACTTACTGAATATGCATATAAAGTTTGGTGAAAATCGGTAAAGCCGCTTCGGATGGGCGAGGTAACGAACACTGTGACACGAGTATTTTATGTATAATATTTTAGTATATAGCAGCCGAGTTGGGCCGGCACGACCGGGGAGGTCCCTCCCGCTCATATGATACCGGCGTGAAGTGACATATACGGTGTCGCGTTTTGTGCGGATTGTGATTTGTTAGTGGCCCCTTGGGGATTTGAAAAAGGAATGCAACGGCCGATCCTCCGTGCAGTAGCTGGTCCGGACTCGATGCGAGTAGCAGGATATCGGCCGTCTTGGCGTTCATTGCCAGAGGCCTGTGTCTAGGAGTGGACCGGTAAGGGCTGCTGCTGCTGCTGCTGATGATGACGATAGTGAGTGGCACTGGTGCATCATGCAGTGCCGAACTCGGAGACGCGATGAGATATTTCTCGCTCAAGTGATAAAGCCGGCACATGTGCGCTAACACGTGTCCGGTTGGCCTATTAAACTAATATTGGGTGTAGGAGGGCAACGCGTCCGCATTTCCTGGGGTCATGCGGTCTATGGCATCTGCTGAGTGATGCGAGCAATTCGCAAATATGAACTTTAATACCAACGACGACGTTCTAATCTCAATCAGCGACAAGTTGAGGGACTCGGTAATAAGAGGTAGTGGCATGCTGCATTGCAGCTGAATGTGGCCGTCACGATCGGGGAGGTACCACCTCATACAACTCCGGCGTAAAGTGTCATCTTTTGGTGTCGCGTTTCATGCGGTTTGTGTGTAGCCGGTTACCCATTGGCGGGAGGTGCAAGGTAAGGCAACGAATCGTAGTGATTGTGCAGATGTTCAGTGACGTCGGTAGTCGACTCGTTTGTCCCCCAGTACTATGTACTTAACCCTGTGCTGAAGTGAAGTTAAGCGCTGCGATCTTCGAAGGACCATACAACTACATACACAATCCACATAAAAAACGTCCGCTTTATATGTTAAAATGAAGTTTGGGTACAATCAAAAAAAATGTTTATTCTAGACCTTAAACTAGCGAGTTAAGGTTTAACTCTATGTAAAGTTATAACACACATTTTATTTATTTTGATAAGCAATTGTATAGTTGGATTAAATTCTTTTAAAACTGATTTAGAATCGAATCAACACGAATGTGGACTTCGCATCGCATCTACACTATTAAAAAACCCCAATACTGTCCGCGATTTGCGTAGCTCAAATAATATCGCCGTACCGGTTTGTATTCTGACCCTGCCGCGCGCGAGTCTTTTCACCCGTCAATGGGAGACAGCACCCCGCACCCCCCCGTCATGATCCTCTCCATGAGTCAAAAGTTCACGTCAGCGCCGAGGCCTTTATAGCTACCACGCGGGAGCTGCTCCCAACGTCAGAGTCGGGGGAGGAGGGATCTCTCGATCCCTCTGGCCATGATAGTAATAGTTAAATTAGCAATTACAAACACTCATATTGGGATGCATCTCGTCCATCTGCGGGAGAAGGGGGTTGGTAGGGACCAAAAAGAGAGAGAGGGCTTTCGACCCCAAACCTAGTCCCGGCGACCGACGAGCACGTATAGCAATCCGTTGAAGCTGCATTGGGCTTCTTTTCGCTTCCACATCATAAATTCAGGTTCCGAAAGGGAAAAATAAAGATAATTCTAAAACTTAGTACCCAAAATCTGTATATCTGGATGTGATAGATTTTCTCTACTAAACGGATTTTAATGCAGTTTTCGCCCTTGTATAAAAGGATTCCCAAGGAAGATGAATAATTTATTCTTTGGCTAAACCGGAGCGGATCGTTAGTAAACCACAATACGTTTTTCGAAGTCATTGAATGATTTCTCTGGAATCATCTAGAAGTGGGTGTTGAGTTGTGGCCGTCAATGCGTTTGTGTATGGAAGCGCGGGTAATTGAAGTGAAAATACCGCGAACTTCTTTGTAAATATATCGAGTTTCTCGTAATGCGCTTGCGTACAGACGGGCGGCGACTAAATGTTGAACGAATAATGTAATGAACTGAATTGTGTAATGAACTGAATCATATAGTGGCAATCGGATTGGAGTAAATAAGTATAAGCCCATAAAACATTCACTGGAATCTGGTCTCTTTCACCGATCTTAATTATAGTTATGACTAGCCTATTGCGAACATAAATCAGATAGGAACACCTCTATGGGGTTGTGCCATGCTGCATTGCAGCGGAATTGGGCCGGCAGGTACGGTGTGGTACCTCTCGCTCACCTGATGCCGCCGTAAAGTGACAAATACGGTGTCGCGTTCCGTGCTGTTTGTGAGTAACCGGGGACCCGAGGGCACCACATTGGCATAGTAATTATGCTGATGCTCATGGGCGTCGGTAGTAGTAGAAAGGCTCCGATTGCTCGTTTGTCCTTTTATACTATATAAAAAAAGTTACGGACATCGGTTTCACGGGTAAGAAACTGTCAAATTATAAGACGTTGCATTGTTGACGGTCTCAGCGGCGACAGGTCTCCACTCGTATGAGCATAATTTAAAAAAAGAACTTTTCTAAATTATGGCCGACATTTAAAATACAAAAATATTCTAGATATGCAAATTATTATTGTTTTCGTTTTAGAAATTAAATAATTATGCTTGGCAAAATGATCAATCTCTAAAAGCAGTAATTGATGTCTTTGCGACGTTGTCAGCTTGTTAAATGTCAAAGTTAGTTAGCGAAAATGTCTAGTGGAAAGAATTGTGGAAGCCAAAAATGTTAACACAAACAAGTATTACTTAGAGCTAGCACTTAATTTGGCAATCGATTATAATAAGACCCCTAACAACACCATGTTCGAAACCCAATAATGGTCCTTTCAGCAAGACTGCGCACCATCCTACTTCATGTTATAAAATCGAAAGTTTTTAGGTAAACTCGATAAGAGGAAGGAGCAAACGCGTAGTGTGCGTGTGTGCGAGTGTGCGTGTGCGTACACATTCATATATATTTTATTATGATATTTGTCTCCTAGAAGCAGGGCAGCGGATATGGGTTCTGCTAATATTATATAAATAGAGCTTCACAACTGTAAGAACGAAGTTAACCCGAATAGTAACTGGAGCGTGTCACTTACTCGCGTTAAGGTTATGTAACAAGTCATAAGTACTTATTATACAATATTATATACCCAGTCTTGCCACATGTATTGTAACAAGGAAAAAAAAATTTTAATTGCAAATAACGTTTATTACTTTTATAGTGTGTCAGTTTTTGTTTTTAAATACACAAATATCGAACAATTGAAAATATAGGTTATTCAAAGTGGTCTTCATTCACTGCAATTCAGCACGCACTCGTTCCATGGGGAAATTCTTCACTGCCAATCGTATGGATTGTTTTAGGAACTCCAAATTATTATGGCGTTAAGAGCAAGGTGTACCCTTTAAAAGTGACTATAAACCATAATCCTGGAGATTAAGGTCGGGACTAGGTGAAGGGTAGTCTTCTGCTCTGATCAAGTTGGGAACGTTCTGTTTAACCAAGATAGGATGGATCAAGATCTATGATCTGGTTCCGAGTCTTGCTGGAAGTTATTGAACATGGAGTTATGAAGGGGCTAAACTACCTCCTCAAGAATGGTATCTTGATACACTAGTGCTGATGTTTTGGTCCGTCTTTCACAAAAATATGGCTCAGTGACTCCTTCATAGCTAACACCCCACCAAACCATCACTGAAGTCGGATAATACCCGAGTTGCACACTGTGGTTTAATTAGGAAACTTTCTTCGAGCTTTGAGTATAAATATGGTAATTATCTTTGTCAAAATTTTGGTCAATTGTAAAAACTTCTCATCCGTAAGCAACTTTTTTCTGTGACCTTACTTTGCGTACCGCTTCAGTAGTTATTTCCATTTTACCACCCTATTCATCATTAATTTATGAGTTAAGGAATGACCAGTGCATCCTCATAGGTTGCAAGTTCTTAGTCATCAATCGGTAGACAAACATTTGGCTAATAGCAAGTGTGCGGAGAGTTTAATAATTACATCTGGCTCCATACTTAACTTTGTGTAACGCAATCACTGCGATTTTGTTCTCTTTATCACCCAACCCCATTATACAATATTTTGCGATGTCAATGTTGCAAATTATTGTACAATGTATTGGGGGCCAAAATCAGAAAACAATGAACAATCGTACAAAAATGACAGATTCCAAATTCAAATGTAATATTTTCTTATTTTATGTTGTAACATTATTTATGCCCAGACTAAGTATAGTAGTTTATAATAAATCGTACTACGTAGTGCCGGTGTTTGTGTGCCTGTTCATGCGCATGTGCGAGTGCATGTGCGTGTATGTGTGTGTGAGTATTTACGAACGCTCGTAAGTAGTTATTCTTCGGCTGGATGGTGCGTAAATGCATTTTTCCTGCTAGAACCAATGCCATATACACCGCTCGTACCGGTCGAGCGATGAAACCTTACATATAGTGACACAGTTATAACATATGACTGACAATGACAAACTCACACACCGCTTACGGAAACGGTCCCCCTCCCCACCCCACTTATCTCTAAAGATCTAAGCTCTTAACTTACGCATTCGAATCCGGGCTCATTTCTGTAAGCGGTGTGTGAGTTTGTCGTTCTGTCAGTCATGTTATAGCTGTGTCACTATATGTAAGATTCCATCGCTCGACCGGTACGAGCGGTGTATATGGCATGGTGCAATATTGAATATAACTAATTAATCGTATAGGGGTTGTACTGCAGCCGAATTGGGCCGGCACGACCGGGGGACATCTCGCTCACATGACGCCTGCCTAAAGTGACATTTTCGGTCTCGCGTTTCGTGCAGTTAACCGTAACCGGCGGCCCACTGGTGTGGGAGGCAGGAAAGGATTGCCCACGCATCGACATCATTTATGCTCATTTTCATGGGCGTCGGTAGTCGTAGAAAAACTCCGGATTCCTCGTTTGCACCCCCTATACTAAAAAAAAAAAAACGCAAATTCATATCGAATACCGATGCCCCCGATCCTTAGGATTGAAACAAATATTCAATTAAATATTCTCCATCTTAGTCAACACGGCTAAAAGATTTTCTCATATTTTAACGATATAGGCTGTTTAAAAAAACCATTTCAAACGAAATGTTCACAGATACATCACAGAAAACAAACAGTTAGTACTGTTTTTTTTTCTGTGATGTAACTATGAATTACAAATGTTAGTACTTTCCTTTACTTGTACTGTTACATTTTTTTACGGACGTAAAAATAATTAGTTGAGTAACAGTATATTCTGGTTGCATGCATGGTTTTTCTATCATCAGATCTCTTAATGTCAACGTCATGCCCATAAATATCCGCACATCCAGATTTGCATAAGTCGCAGATACATTATGATATACGGAGTTTGTTTCGCCGGTTCTTCTCAGCACAGGGCTAGGGTCGAGCCGGTGGTAGATTTAATTGATGACGTTCAAAAAATATTTTTTATTATTCCACTTTCAATAAAATTATTTTTATTTCATTTCATATTTTGCTGATCTTGGCCTACTGCTTCCTACTAATTTCCATAATGCGATGAATGTGAAAGTCTGTGTGTATCTTTGTTATATTTTTTATGCGTAAACTACTGAATGGATTTGGATGAAATTTGACAGACATATAGGTAACAATTTGGTATAATAGAAAATTAATTTTTGTCCCGAAATTACGGAATAGATTTGGTAAGGGTGAGACAGCTATTATATACAGTATCAATTCACGTGTAATTGTTGTGTCTTGATAACTAATGCCATTTAATGGCAATTTGTAAACTACACAAGTTGTCTTGTGAAGGCTGACGATATATGTTTGACCGGTTATTACACGCGACTTTGCTTGAAAAGTTATTGTCGTTATTGTGTTACTAGTTATTCGCCCTGGATTCGCCCTGAAATAACATGGGCTGGATATGAGCTTAACGCATTATACATAAAACCTTCGTGAATCGCACTATCCATTTGCAAATAGACAAGTTTTGGGGACTTTATTTTATAACACAGGAAGAAGTAGTGCCATGCTGCATAGGAGGAGGTAGTGCCATGCATGGTGCATGACATGACATCCTCCTATGCAACGGAATTGGACTGGCATGACCGGGGAGGTACCTCTCACTCATGTAATACCGCCGTAAAGTGACATCTTCAGTGTCGCGTTTCGTGCGATTTGAAAGTAGCCGGCAGCTCATTGGAGGGGGAGGGGGGAGGGCAACGCATCGGAATGGTAGTTATAGGTAGGGCTTCGATTGCTCGTTTGCCCCCCACCCCCTATTCAATAAATAAAAATACGTCATAAAACAAATAGTGTGATTGACATAACTTCACGTAAGTATTAAGCACGAGAGGGCTACCTACCATTGTGCTATTGGGCTATTGTACTGTCCCGAACTTTGAGGGGTTACCCCGTGGTGCAGGGCAATCACTTGGCGGTGGTGGCGTTGGTGCCACTGGCTAGTCGTCGCGGTGGTTTTGGCGGCGACGCGACACAATAATGTACCGCGCGCCCCACACGCCATCGAATCGAATCCAGGGCCACTAATAGCACGTTAACGCGTTCCCTGCTTCAACGACAAGAAAGTGCTATATATACCTACGATGGAGTGTCCGTAGGCCTCCTACCCGGCGGGCTGATTACTTGTTAAGGCGGCGGGGAGCCGCTGGATGCAAGCGTCTCGTGACCGTGACTTATGGCACTCGTGGGGGGAGGCCTGTGTCCAGCAGCGGACGTCATCCGGTTAATGATGATGATGGGTACCCATTCATCGCTACAGTAACGTTATTTTATGTATCGTATCTCTTATCTACATCTCCTTTAATTTCGCACGGAGGACGTAACAATAGACTTGTTTGTAGCTGTAACAAGGTTTGGTAAATGTTTTCCCATTCCCATTCCCCATAGGTGCACTACACATTACATGTTATGTGCGCTATGACCTCGGCCGGGTCTTGTGCCAAATTTGGACAGACTGGTTTAGCTGTGTTGACGTCACGAACAAATCGGTTAGTTGATATATTGATTTTGTTCATCGATTTTTTTCGTCGCATCGTCCTAGGAGGGCGGTGCAATATTAAAGCGACGGATGTAATTGCACGAATAACGAAGACCTGAGGCAGATAACTAAAGAATCCGATATCACGCGACGAATAGGCTCGCAAATGAAGTGACAGTGGGCTGGTTACACACTCAGAAGAACACACTCATAGAGAACAGATAGCAGATGGGACAGTAAGGTTCAGGAGTGGACGCCGCGGTTCATTGAAAGAGGCCTGCGTCCAGCAGTGGACCGATAAGGGCTGATAATGATAATGATGATGTGAATGACTTCACTCGTTAACGTTTCTTCAAACGGACTTTGTTTTCGCTCTTTTAGAATTCGTGCCATATTGACGTCATTCACCGATAGATCACGTTCGTTTTATAGCGGCATAGCGTTGCTAAGAAAACTTGCCTTACGTTCACGTTGTAAGAGGTAGTGCCATGCTGCGTTGCAGCCGAATTGACCCGGCATGATCGGGGAGTTATCTTTCGCTGACACGATACAGCCGTCAAGTGACTGCAATGCTGTTGCTTTACGTGCCTTACTTTGTAAGCCGGTGGCCCATTTGAGCGGAGGTGGATAGGAGAGCAACACGTCTGCATGACCATAATGCGAAATTCTATGGGCGCCGGCAGTCATTAGATTGCTCTGATTTCTCGTTTGCCCTTTACGCTGTAAAGAAATTCATAAGAGTTAACTGCTATAGCGTGTAGCTGACAAAGTTTTTTTTATCATATTGTGACTTGCAGGTCGCACAATCGGCATGATGATCACGGCGTCCCATAACCTGGAGCCCGACAACGGCGTGAAGCTGGTGGACCCCGACGGGGAGATGCTGGAGCAGAGCTGGGAGGAGCTCGCCACTAGGCTGGCCAACGTCAGGTGAGCGTTCATACTGCGACGAAGAACCGCCCATAAACAAGGACTGGACGCCAGAGCGTGGGCAGGATCCGGGACACCTGCCGAGGGTCTCACTGTAGTCTGTGAATAAAGGCGAAATACCAAGCGCAATTTTTTTCCCGCGCACTACCTCCTTATGGAATCAGCTACCCTTAGACTTAGGTATCTGCAAGAAGACGGCCTAATTATCTCTTCAAGGCAACGCATATGCGAGACCTCTGCTTTTGCGGGATGCCTGTGGGCGTGGGTCATCACTTATCTACAAGTAATCCAATCGCTCGTTTGCCTGCTATGCTATAAAAAAACCATGAATCCCTTTGATGGCTAACATATTAACAGCGCCCATATGCATCCGCATTTTTATAGCATAGGGGGCAAACGGGAACTCGGAGCCCATTGATAACTACCGACGCGCATTGACATCACGTTTACCTAGAGGTACGTGCCCGGACGTGCCGGAACTACTGCGATGCAATGAAGCACGAGACTAAGTATACAATAATTGTTATACCAGATGTGTTGCCCTGCTTTCTGTCAAAGTGCCACCGGATACTCACAAATCGCACGAGACGCAGCGCCTGTCACCCGTGGCGATGTCATGTGAGAACTTCCCCGGTCGTGCAGGCCCAATTCGACTGCAGTTCATCATAGCACTACCTCTTACTAAAAAGATTCCATTCAGATGTGACCCACTTGTGATATTGCAAAACACATACGGCGACGGAATTTATTGGTCTGTCTCTACCTATTCGTCATGTAGATGTTAATTTCTGATATCTATGATTATAATCGAGTGAGAGGTCGCGCCATGCAACATTGCAGAATTGGGCCGCCACGATGAAGGAAGTACTCGTTCAAACGATACCGATGTAAAGTAATCGCTATGCGGTCGCGTTTCTTGCGGTGTGTGTGAGTTTCCGGAGGCCCATGGAGGGGGAAGGGGGAAGGAAACAACTCGTCTGCATAACCTCTACGTGGAGGATTGGGCGTCGGCAGTCCCTAGAAAGCTGTCTTTGTATGTGATCAATTTTCTCAGAATCAACGGATTTTATGTGGCTTTCTCCCATGGATAGATCTATTTCCGTGGAAGGTTTTAGCGTCCAATCAACAGTACGGCGGCATTATTTCTCGGCGAAGCCGGGGCCGATCGCTAGCAGAAAGATAATGATGACCTTGGATGAGACTTTACGTCAGTTTTAAATTAAATTTGAATGGGAAATGTGTCGTAAGTTCGAACGCGAAGCCAATTATTTCACAACTGTATGAAATATCGTTTATGCGGTTCTGTCCAATTTTCAACAATTAATAAAAATAGATCACACGAAGTGGACGAGGTCGCGAGACTATGCTAGTGTTTTGCTTACTATTTAGTATATTATATGGAACAAACGCTTTGGGAGCCAATTGACGATGATTTAGTAATGTCCTTCTAATGAAGTAGAAAGAGGCAGAGCCGCGCTGCATTACATCTGAATTGGACGGGCGTGATCGTTGAGATCGCGTTACACCGCCGCAAAGTGACAGCTACTCTGTCGCAGCTTATGCCACGTGTGACCACACGACCAAAGTAGAACTTCTTTAGTTATACGAAACGTAAGTGGCCTCTTGCTCCTACAGTAATAACGCAAACTACTGCGACCGATCAAAGAACAGCACCTCTTGTACTTGTGTGACTGCTCGTGTGCAATATATTTAGATATATAAGCTATAATACTATAAAGAGTGTCGTTCTAGTCGAGTTTCCGCTACAGCGGCCTCTCTGTAGCCGAAACTCGACGCGCGGCCATCTCTATTGAGAAGGGTCATTTGCGCGGGACATATTATAGTGCTCGAGTGTTTGCGCAGACACAAGTTCACTCTCTATTCCTCCATTCTCCTATTCCAATGGGGCACAACCGGAGAGAAGTCAGGCGCAGGACCGTCTTCGTGGCATGGGAGTGTAACACCACCAACTTCATAACACCGGACAATTATTAGAATTTGAAAAATCCTAATAGCACATTTTGTATGGTCCGATGTGATTCTAACCCGCGACCTCATATATGTGTCGCAATCGGGTTGTCTAACGCGCCGTATTTCATTGCGGCTAGCCATTTTCAAAAACATGGCCGTTTTGTTTTGTTGCTGACGATTAGCCGGACTGATTGCGGCTGAGTGAAGTTGCGTCTGAAAGAGTCCGGCGTTCTAAAATATTCAATAAAGCTAGCCTCCTTGAAATAAAGTTAATCATTATTCGACTTTTTGACACGTTTTAGTTTCTAATTTTAACACTCGCGGACACATGACAAAGACAATGGCGTCGATTGCTGAATACAGATAAATAAACAAAAACTATGCCCAGATAGGTGCGAAGGTTAGGTAATTCTTTTCTTTGCACTACAAATACTGGTCCTGATTTCATACTTGTATCGATCACTATCAGTGCCTAAAATCAGAATTGATGACGCTAAACGTGAGCCGCCATATTGAAGAACGTTGCGCAATGACAATCCGGCTAACCCGCAACAAAACAAAACATCCCTGTTTTTGGAAACGGCTAGCCGTAATGTTATACGGCCGTTTGTACAATACGGCTACGACGTATTTTCGCGTTCACCATCGCCAATTCAAGCGCGCGTAAAGAAACATTACTTCACAAAGTAAAACAAATAAGGCTGATATAACCACTACACAAAACACAAAGATACTAGACCTCTGGTTCTGCTCATCATTATGGACTACAGTAACACTTCTGTGATTCCTCATTTGCCCGAAATACACCAAATAAACGTTTAATGTTTCAGTGACAACGAGCTGGAGTCAACGACGGAACAGATCATCAAGGAGGTGAACGCTGACATGGGCCTGAAGGCCAGCGTGTTCATAGGAATGGATACCAGGTAATTTCCATCATATACGCTAAAATACTGTACAATGTACCGTAGACATTCGCATCTGCATCTGTTCTTGCTGAGCATCCGCATTGTTTTGTATATAAATATGAGACCATTGAGTCACAATGGAAATAAGTGACTTAGGGTGCAGGTTTCTGTGGCATTTTCAGCGTGAGCAGAGTAGGTAGACGGACGCTAGTTGTTATAAAATATCCTCAGTTCCGTTTCTGCATACGCAGATCCTTCAGAGATCCGCAGCCTATGCGCATGTTAGAATATGCATCCGTAGCATCCCTGCTATTTATCTGCCTACCATTTAGTTTTTCGTACCTGAGAATATGCTGTGGAAGTGAAGATATATCCAATACTGCTTTATTGGATGAGTGCTTGTCCGGCGACAGGTCCAGGTTTGGGGTCGAAAGACCGCAGATGGACCGCAGTCCGCACGAGGTAGATAATGTGACCTTGCATGAATGTTTGGTTCACGGAGTGAATCATGCCTTTTATATTATAAACTGGAAAGTTTATCTTAAGTTCCCATATAATAAAAATATTTCACAGTTATATTGTACAACTAATTTTATCAAATACCCTATAAGGCCATAACAATCACTCTCGTAGAGTTTCAAAAAGCAGGTATTTATAAATATATTATAAGGAACAAACGAACAGTCGGAGCCCTTTGATAGACCGACTCCCATAAACATCCCACAACTCTTCATAACAGTAATGCAAATGCGTTGTCCTCCTTTCCTCCTCTCCAATGAGCCACCGCCTACGCACAAACCGCACGAAACAAAACAACGAAGCTGTCAGTTTACAGTGGTATCATGTGAGCGCGAGGTACCTCCCAGCACGTGTCAGCATAATTCCGATGCGATACAGCATGGCACTATATCTTACAACAAAATAGGTACGTGGGTAGACCACGGGAAGAGCGCGTCGTGGTCTAATCTTTTTTCCTTTCAGACCTGAATCTATGCTGTGGAGCTGAGCTTGCTAGTTGTTTAGGGGGATCATAATGGGTTTGTACCTACATACTTTTGGCACCGAGTATTTACTAGATAATGAATACAGGTAATGTTTGCAGGTATACTAGTCCGCGGCTAGCGGCCGCTGCGGTGCACGGCGTGATGGCGCTGAAGGGAACGCCCAAAGAGTTCGGCATCGTCACAACGCCCATGCTGCACTATTGCGTGCGCTGCAGGAACGACAGCTCCTACGGGAGACCTTCGGAAGAAGGTGATTTTTTTATGGCATAAAGGGGGGGGGCAAAGGAGCAATCGCAACCTTTTGATGACTACCGACTCCCATGGACATTCGCATGATTGTTACACAAATACGTTGTATCCATCAAGCCGGTGTCAAGTGAGTGCGAGATACTTCCCCGGTCGTGCCGGCCCAATTCCGTTGTATAGGGGGATGTAGCATAGCACTACCTCCTATAGAGAATGGCTCTACCCTTTGATGATATAGTTATGATGTTTAGTTATTTAAATGGTTGCTCCATACTAACGGAAGTGCCCAGTGCAGCTTCATCGGCTACTATAAGACATGCCGGGCGAAGGTCTGGGCGAGATTGTGGTCGGTGGTATTTCCCGCAGATGGGAAGGATGCATTCCGATAGTTATTTAAGGTTAGCTAAAGTAACTATTATTGGCTTGGTCGTAGGAACCGGGTCCCACGCTCCCCTCTCGAAGGAGGAGGGGGCCAGCACGGTTTTCTTGTATGAAATGATCTCAATATATATATTTAAAATAAAATAACAGATAAAGTAGTATTAGTATACCTGGATACGTCTGAAGGAGGATAATGTTTTATAGTGTATGTATGTCTGTCATATTACATTACTAAAAGTGGGGTTAAATAAATATTCAATAATTATTCATCACATAAAATCTCTCTTTCAGGATACTACGATAAAATATTAGGAGCCTTCCAGAACATTCGCCAGAAGCTGTCAGTGTGGGGCGACTACGACACTAAACTGTATGTGGACGGAGCGAATGGAGTGGGGGGGAAGAAGCTGAACATTATCAGGAAAAGCCTGGGGGACGAGCTGGAGCTGGTGTTGCATAACCTGGGGGGTAATGGGGGAAAGTTGAATTTGAATGTATGTTCGATTTTTTTATACCATCATAAACGGAGAGATAGAGGGCAGGGGAGGATATACGCGAATATATGGGCTGGCAGAAGGAGATGGCCGACGAACATATGAATGTTACAGAGAGTTGTATGTGGATGGAACTAACAGCGGGGGGCAGGGCTTTTCCTCATCATCAAGTCTTTAGCTGGAGTTGGTGGCATCTTTTCTGTGACATAACTGTAAATTCCATAATATTTTCTATATTTTTGAAGTGGAAACTTCTTTAAGGGCATTGGGCCGGGTGGAAGTATGAGTTCGTGTCAGTAACATGGCAATGCGGCTACGCACCCGTAGCAGCTACGCGGCGCTACTAGTGGTTTTCTAAATAAAGGTCATTGTTACTTACTTGGTAATTGTTTAGTTCTAAGTTGCTTGTTTTTATCCCAAAAGCAAATATCATTGTGGCTCTACAAAAGTTACGCTGGTGAAACCTCGGGCCACAGCTAGTTAGTTGATTGTAGCATATTCGCAGTGCGGTGCCGACTTCGTGAAGGTGTCCCAGAAGCCTGCGACCGGCTTCGAG
>JAFELO010000382.1:620395-637404 GCA_017140195.1 Eumaeus atala | reverse complement strand
CGACTCTGTGTCCAGTGAGAATATGAAGCTACTGGATGGTGACAGAATAGCGACGCTCCTAGCCAGCTACGTCACGGAGCTTCTGGCGGCCTGCGGAGCGCCAGGCCTGCGCCTCGGCCTCGTGCAGACCGCGTACGCGAACGGCGGCTCCACCAGATACATCACGCAGACGCTGGTGAGTCTTTGGGATCTATTGGTGTAAATATACTATTAGTAAGATGTTGTGCCTTTGTATTTTCTATGTATGTCTAGAATTAAGTAAGTTAAATAAACAGTATACTCCATACTATTTCCACAAACTTATTGATTTAAGAAATTATATATATGACGACCGGTTTCGAGTAATTCATTATCAGGTATACAATAATTAACATGAGGGTAGTTCAATAAAAATGTCCAAAACAAATTGTATATCATAATTCCACTTATTTATGGTAATGGTTTATCTATGAATTATAATTTTAAATATTATTAAATTACATTTATGTACATAAAAAATAAAAACTTATTCTAACGCAATACGTATGTGTGTATTTATGGACAGTAGCAACACAAACGGGTAACTCATTGCATATGTGCCAGGATCAGCTGGACCCACTGGTCTTCAGCTGGTGCCCGATGTGGTGTGCGCTAAGCTTACTAATTGTTAAAAGCACTAAGTGTTGAGAGCAAAACACTACCACACTAACATATTCGTTATTGATTTTATTTTTTCACTTATTAAATTTCAATTACATAAAAGTTATAAATATACTTGCCGTCCCGGCAAAACGACGTTTGTCGAAGACGAAAACAGGGGTATGAAAAATAGTTAGTAGCCGATTCTCAGACCTACTAAATATGGATAGGAAATATGGTAAAAATCGGTAAAGTCGTTTCGGAGAAGTAAAGGTAATTAATATTGTGAGACGAGAATTGTATGTATAGGATTGTGATATGATGTTGATATATGTTATTAATAATAGTCAAATAACAATGTTTCACCACAAAAATATGTATTTTTATTAAAAGGTTGTTAATAAAAAGCCACCTATTGGTCGTGTGATCATTAATTAATATATTTCTGTTTCCAGAAAGTTCCAGTGACGTGCGTGAAGACCGGTGTGAAACATCTGCACCATGCGGCGCTGGCCTACGATGTGGGCGTGTACTTCGAGGCCAACGGACACGGGACTGTCGTGTATAGCCACAAGGCCAAGGAGACCATACGGGAGATAGCCGAGACTGGGTGAGTACCAGGGGCTCAGGGAGGCAGGTTAATTGTAATAAAATCTTTGGGTTTCGTACGGTTTGTGGGTTGCCGTTGCCCCATTTGAGGAGGGGAAATCCTCCACAATTATGCGGATGTCTATGGTAGTCGATAGTCATCAAATAGGTCAGACTTTTTACGTACTTATACTATAAAAAATATGTTGAATGTATCCTTGGTCTAGTGCAATATATATTGAAGTATAGGGGGGCAAACAAGCAATCGGATCCATTTTACGACCGCTGACGCTCATAAACATCCACATAATTACGCAGAATACGTTGCATTTTACGAGTATTATCTCTAGTAAGCATGGTTACTTACAGACGTGAGATCCCAGGTGCGAATCCCAAGTTGCACTAAACATAAGTGCTATTAAGATTTTTCAACTTCTAACAACAGTCCGGAGTCAGGTGTTTGGCGGTTCCTCCGTGCCTAGGAGGGCACGTTAAGCCGTCGGTCCTGCGTCTTGTCGGTTGTCCGGTCGTGTCAACTTGTACCTGCACACACACACTGGTTCCTGCACACACACTTGTGCACTATAATATGTCCTGAGAGATACCTTGTCTCTATAGAGATGGCCGCTGTGGCCCAAATTCGGCTAGGACGTCATTATTTTATCAAAATGTAGTCATCATATTTTCAATTAAGTCTCAGGTCGTCGCGTACTGGCCTTGTATATGTGGCAGGCGGATTGTCTAAGTCGCTGTATTTCATTATGGCTAACATTTGGCCAACGATTATCAGGATTGAATACGGCTGAGTGAAATTCCGATAATTCCTTGGCAAATCGTGAATGCTCTAGTATATCTACTGGACTTACGAGTTGTGGATGTACTAGCACACAGTGCCTACCTCCTCGGGGATAACAGGCGTGAAGGTACTTTTTTTAATGTTCGGCGTTATACGATATTCAATAAAGCTAGCCTTATTATTTGACACATTTCAGTACGTAATATTAATACTCGCGACGTTCTTTTACATGACAACAACAATGGCGACGATTATCGAAGACAGAGAAATAAAACAGACAGGAAAATAAAAACCCAGATAAGTTCGATATTTCGGTTAATTCTTTGTTTACACTCGTAACATTTGGCCTAATTTTACAATTGTATCCTTGACTAAAATCAAGATATTCAATTGGGCTCAACGTCAGCCGCCATATTTAAGAACGTACGGTACGTTCTTAAATATGGCAATCCGGCTAATCGTTGACCCGCCACAAAACAAAACGGCAGGACTGTTTTTTAAAATAGCTAGCCGTAATATTATATGGCGATTTGTACAATACTAGTCGTATAACGACATATATATATATATATATATATATATATATATTGTTTTCTTTTCCAGTGACGCAGAACAGCGTAAATCCGCCCAACTGCTGCTAGAAGTGATCGACATGACCAACGAGACTGTTGGGGACGCCATCTCCGACCTGTTCCTGGTGGAGACTGCGCTGTGCGCGCGGGGGCTGGGCGCGCCGCAGTGGCTGGCGGCCTACGACGACCTGCCGTGTCGACAGCTGAAGGTTACTGTACAGGTGAAAACACGATTTGTATTACTCGCTGTGTATCTAGCTGACCCGGAATTGTTTTGCTGGATTTTGGGTGGAAACACTTATCGCTTAGTGGTATGAAAAATATATAGTAGCCGACTCTCAGAACTACTGAGTATGCATATAAAATTTGGTAAAAACCGGTAAAGCCGTTTAGGAGGTGTGAGGCGGCTAACACTGTGACGCGAGGATTTTATATATAAGATAAATGTGCAGACGCTATCAGCAACACGTGGGCGACGTCCACTCCGCGATATACTTGTTACATACTTGTGTGTCGATGTGTTACGTCAGGATGATATATGGAGGCTGTGTGAAGACCCTAAGTGATGGACTCTAGGATAACCGCAAGCTATAACACGTCACAGAGGTGCAGCCCCAAGGTGTCCCCATCCCGTACTGGATATAGTATGTAGCCGTGACAGCTTGCATAGAAGGAGGTAGCGCCATGCATGGTGCATGACAATACCTCCTTCTATGCAGCATGGCACTACCTCTTTCCAAAATTTTACGCTGGCGTTGATTAAATGAGGCCTATGTACAGCCACGTCGACGGTGGCGAGATAAGCTGGACTCCTTTCAGAAGGATTAGCCCAATCTAGCTCTAAACAGAGAGATGTGGAAAGAGAGTAAAGCCTTTGCCCAGCAGTGGGACACACCAGGCTATTATTATTATTATTAAGAGTAATGTACAGCAGCGGAAGGATAGAATATATGGTGATGTTTTTATGTGAAATACTATTTTCCTACGTCTTACCTTTAAACGTTTTACAGGACCGGAACGTAATATCTACGGCAGACGCCGAGCGGCAGTGCACATCTCCAGAGGGTCTGCAGAGTAAAATAGACGAGCTGGTCGCGGGCTATAGCAGCGGCCGGGCCTTCGTCAGGCCCTCGGGGACTGAGGACGTGGTCAGAGTGTATGCAGAGGCGGACTCACAGGAGGTATGTAACCCAATTTCCATATACAATGTGTCACAAAATCCCTAGTGATCCTTTTAGGCATAAGATTAAATATTGATGGACTAACAATGATAATTAAATATATAAATATTTCAAAAAGTGTTTACGATTACGTAAATTTCTGTTCAAATGCCTACGGCACCTCTTGTACTCTCAGGGTCATGAACATTTCCATTGCGCTGATTGGTCCACCAAACCTATCAGGCCTACGGGACATTTTAATCTACGAATTGTAATATTCTAGTGATTTAATATTTATTTTGTACTTTATAAATTGAACAGTACTGCAAAAATATGGAATTTCAGAATTAAATACCATTTCTGGTTTATGCCCTTGGCAGGAATAACATGGTTTTTGTTGCATGCAATATAGCCGAATCTAAACATAAATAACACAAATTGCATTTAAGACTTTTTTTTTTTGAATAAATGTTTAAGAAGACGACACGCTCTCCTTTACTATCATGGAAATTTATGACCTAGTCATATATATTTTTGTCTACAGGCAGCCGATAAATTAGCAGCTGAAGTGGCTCAGGCGGTATTCGACCTGGCCGGCGGGGCCGGAGAGAGACCCTCACTGCCCGAGTAACCTAAACATATGTTGTAGCTCAAGTAATTACCAAGAACAAGATCTTGGTCCTTCGAGCCGGATCTTGTAAAAATATTTCCTACGAACATTTGACGAAAATTTATTAAAATTTGTTAAATTATGCCGGACTATTCTAAATATCGTCTTTTTGTAAAATTCCTGGCGATATTGTAATCTGACGATAAATTGTACGAAACCTTTTACAAATTTACAGCTTACATCTTGATACTTTAATAACTATTTCTAAGTTGTTTGAATAGTTGTTTTTATGGAAACTGTGCAGCGACATATCATGACTAAATAAAAACTAAATCAGTTCTTAATTTTTCATCAGTTTATAACGTTAAGGTGTATAATCTTTATAAAATAGCGATACCCAGAATAGCGGACCGTGTTTTAAACGAAATCGCTTATTCATACTTGGTGAAATTAATAAGGGTAGAGGTCTCCCTTTCCCGTATAACTAACGAACGGGATAGTGCTTTTGGTTAACTTATCATGCTTTGTCCTAATATTGTGTACTGACTCAATTTTGCTATGTCCATGGTGTAGCTAAGTATGTGGACTGCTCAAAATGCGCTGTGGGCCTGTAGCCACACTTAGTGTATTATACGGACACGAACAGACATAATGGCTATATGCTATACCTTCTTTACGTCATAATAATACGTGAAGACGTAATATTACAAAAAGTGACAATAAACGCTATTAGTACAGTGACCACACTGAGATGCATTGTAAAGACTTTTAAGTCTTTTTAAATAATAGAATCTCTTTTTTTTCTTTTTACGGAGTGTAATTGATCCGTATATCACCGTACATAGTACCTCTAAGAATACGTAAATTGACAGTCGGAGGTACAATTTGATCAACCCAACTGTCAGCCGAAATTCTTAACTGCCATTAAGGATTGATATAATCACAGACAAAGTGTATGAAAATATTATTCTACATCTTAAATCGAAATAAAATTTTATTTCGATTAAAAAAACAGTTTTTTTTTTTGTATATTTATTTAAATATTTTAAGTATTATTGGCGGTCCACGTTATTTTCGACTAACGAATATGCCCACGTCCTCACAATTTAGTAACGGGAACTTATAATTATGCGGATGTTTATGCGCATTGGTAATCATCAAAAGGCTCATTAACAACATTAAAATGTAATGTTTTAAATATGGAAAACTCAGAGTCAAGTTTCTTTTTAATTTTATGAATAATAATTTTAATAATAATAGATGCCAATAATTAGAAATATAATAAAGTGGCTCACTAAAATTATAATTAGAATAAGTTGTAATTTAGTTTGGAATTGGTTGAATATGATGTGTACGGAGACCGACTCGACTTGTAATTTTTTAGCATTGAAGCAGCATCGGCACGGCTAAACTCCTTAAGACTGCTAACAAATCGAAATGAACGTTCAAAGAAAAATGGGAGGGGAATATGTATTGATGGGGTATAAAAACATACTTTAAGATTAATACTTCATATGGCTGACTGTGGTTATTTCATATGTTGTAAACTATCGCAATGTAACCATTGTTATACGTAAGACAGACAGGACAATTCCCAAATTGTCTCTAACACCTACGAAAAGTCCAGAAATATGAAATATACTTATGCTTCAAATGCTATCGGTAACTATGGTTATTTCATTTCGTAACATTATTTAATTATAGGCTGGTAAACTCGCGTAATATCGCCAATGTTATACGTAATGTAACCAGACGGGACAATTCTTTAATTGTCCCTGAATATAAACACTACAAAGAATCCAGATATATGAAACATACTTAGACCTAAAATGCTATGGGTAAATCTGGTAATTTCATTTGTGGTAAACTTTCCTAACATTATTTAATTATACACAAGATTTCGTAATGTGACCAATATTATACACAAGAAAAGTAGGCGGACAATTTTCTAAATGGTCTGTAACATAACACTACAAAAATCCAAAACTTTGAAGTATAGCTAAGTCTATGCAATACTGGCTACATAATATTACACCAACGTTGCCATTTTGTTTCGGGCAAAGCGGAATTTCGAAATCATTCGATTGGAAATTGGGGATTTATGCACCGAAACCATAACATACGTATTTCATATCTTTTAATTTTAATTTAAGCTTAGGAACAATCCTAATTTATTTTATCGGCTTTGATTTAGTTTATAAAACATTAATATCTACCTGTTTTAAATTTCTCTGTTAAGAGGAAGGTTTTTATGTTTTGACATAAAATCGTGACGCCCCGCCAATAATTGAAACATTTGGTAATGCTGTTCTGGACCCTGACCCAATTACGATAAAATAATGTCTTACACGTCGTATTTTATAGCTTCTTGTAAATGCAATGAATGCATGATGAAGCGAGATAAGCACATTCTCTTCGCTACCACAGCATAGATCCAGGTTCGAAAAGAAAGAAAAAAAAACATCAATTAGGAATTGTTATCACGTAAAATTATATCGTCCGTAAATCGAGTTACAAATATCCCGCTTTTTATGATCATTTCTATAATTTTTTCGCCATTTGTATTATATAAATGTTATAAATCGTTTTCATATAGGGATCTGATCCTGCGATTGCGCTTTTTAAAAGATTTTACCTTCATTTTATTGAATAATATTATTATATTATAATCATTCGTTGTTATATTATAGAGAATATTATTATAATATAATTAGATAAATTATTTTTATATATAAAATTGGTATGTACTAGTCCTACGAGATTAAACAGTACAATGATAACTAGTCTTTTGTTCAATTATTCTTGACAATATTTATTTTACAATAAGATGTTTAAATACAGACTAATAAATCAACGGATTTAAAATGTTTTTTTTTTTAAGTTAATAAAAGCATGACATTAAAATAATTCTGCTATTCAATGTTTAATCAAAATCTGATATCATTAATATAATATATAATCATTATTTTAAAGTAGCATGATATAATCTATATAAATATATTCTTATAGAAATATTTCTTGAGAAAATAAAATATGTAAATGAACATTATCGAGTAAAAATAGGTTTACTAATTTAAGTAAATACTTTCAGGATAAATACGTCCAATATATTTGATATGGTGTGAAGAAAAACTAAAGCGACACCCTGAAACTGATTAAGGAGCTATCAGACGCGTCACTCTAATGAAAATTCACTCCAACGAATGTTAGCTCAAGCTAATATTCTCTCCAACGAATATTCACTGGCATTAATATCAATTAATGTTCACCGAGTGCTTCATTTTTCATTATACCAAATCGGCACTTCAGTTTCATTTTGTTAGACGTCGAGTGAAAGTCAAACAATGAATGAGGAAAATGAACAGTCTGAGCACCTTTTCATTGGGGTGTTGTCGCAATCCGCTTGACACGAATAATACTGCCTTTTTGATTATGCCTTAATATAAGTAGTTTATATTCTTAATTACACTATGTCTTATTGATAATGTTGCATATAATATCCGCGCAAAGAACGGATTAGTGGTTGGGGGGGGAGGGGGTTACCACCCCATTGGGGTTTAGGGGCCCCGTATTGGGGTTTTGTTGCTTCCATTTGAATTAGCGTCAATATCGTTCGGTGCCCCTGGCAATTCATCAGGTGGGCTCCTTCTGTCTCCCAATTTAGAGAACCTTATCCAACGTGGCCCCAGCTCTGTGATCGGGGCCACCTCGAGCAAGGCCCCATAGGTGTGTTGGCTATAGTTACGCCACTCTAATGTTGGTTCTGTATATTGGCTAAAAAAACGCTATTTTGAGTGTTACATTTATTAAAATTTTCAAATATTTACAGTATGAATACGGCTAAGACGTACAACTTGCAACTATTTTTGTTTTTTTCTTGAATGGACAAAGATTAAATGAAAGAAGGAAAGTAAAAATTGTACAAATTAGTTGAATCGACTTAATATTAGGTACGTCCGTGTAATCTTGTTCCGAATTTTAACAATAAATTCATTTCAATTGTTCCAATAAAAACTTGTTGATATATTATAATGTTTTATTACTTATTTTGTACCTCTGGAATTCTAGGCTGCTCGACCTCAGGCTCGCCCCTATTTTGGGTGTCTCGCGCAAATAAGGTTTGAAATATCCAACAAATTGACGAATAACGCCAAATTCACCCTCACGTCAGTGTGGTGAGACGGGTGGTTAAAATTGACATCATCACATTAGCAAAATATAACATCGAACTTCGAAACCCCTCCTGTTGCGTCGGTCCTGTCACGGTGGGCTACTTTCTATTCTATTCTGAACCCAGTATAGGATTTGCCAGTAGCTCGTCGTAATACGCAGTTTAACTCGCCTGTTGAAAATGTTGAGCAGCCCTGAGCTAGGCCATTCACACCATTGAAGGACCCCTTTCGGGATGAAGACCGGTTTACAGTTAGGGACCGGCCAGACACTGGGGTGCCTGTTGCAGATAGATCCGGGATACCCCACCACCGCGACCGAAGGCTCTCGCAGGTGCTGAAGCCGACACACCTGGTCCTCCACCCAGGGTCGATTTGATGGTGCAAAAATTCATTTCATACCCCACCTATGCATTTGACAATAGTAGATTTTGGTTCGTCAATTTTTACCCCTTGTAAAGTGCCGATTCGATTTTCATAAAACATGTCTAAGAACCACCGAAAAAACAGCCACAGACGAAGATGGCGATCAAACTTATGACATTCCCTTTTATGAATGAAGTTAAAATAAGTCAGAGAATTTATAGTACCTATAGGGCATATGATTAATGGCCCATTGAAGGGGAGGTGAAGCAGAGGGCAACACATCTACATAACAACTATGCAGTTTATGGGCTTTGAACGGCTGCACTTTTGTCCCCCCATATATTATAAAGAAAACGAGTTGGCTGAGCGTTTTGATGACTACCTTATATAAACATCCGCTTTCACTTTACGGCGGTGTAGTGAATGAGATATAACTCCACGGTCGTGCCGGCCCAATTCCTCTTACTTAAAGTATAAAATTGTATACACTGAAAAATCGACTATTGATTTTTTTGATAAAATTTTATTCGTAGCAAAGAATTTAGGTAGGCCTTTCAGTAGTATTATGATTTTTCCTTCATTGCGAGGGGCAGCTATTAAAAATGCTATAATATTACACTTTTCGATAAGTAGGTTATATGTTGGTAAAAGTAATAGACAAGCTTCATAAGTTTTGTTGATATTTCAGTTATCAGTTCTGGGAGAGATACTAGAATGACGTCATATCTCTTAAATATTACGCGAATCTTACAGTTTCGTCTGCTCTCTACATCTACACAAGATAAGACAGGTATTTATAAAATCCCCCCCCCCCCCTGCTGTACGGATGAGAGAATTGTATATGGGGGGCAGACAAGCAGTGGGCAAGCGGACCTTTCTACCGAAACTACCGAACCGATTACTACCGAAACCTCATTGACATATGTGTAATTATTAAATAGTCCTTGCGCCCTCCCATCCAACGGACCTCCCATCTATCCTAAATTGCACGTAACGCAACAATAGCAGTACGGTACCATTTGAGCGAGATCTTAACTCCCCGGTGGTCTAAGCCCAATTAGAATTTCAAACAATTCTAACGTTAAATGTTAGAATATAACCACACAATGATATTCTGCGTGGAGGTGATAACACGGTCCTTTTTGGAGTGAAAACTTCTATAGTGACGTTATATATATATATATATATATATATATATATATATATATACACACACACACAGCTACGCGGTACTTTTAAGTATTTTACAATGCCTCCGCGGCGGGTGCTTTCCATCCACCGTAGTCACGGCAATGTTAGAATGTTAGATTAAATGACCCTGTTGCAGTGCACCCGTGGGCCGTGACCATGGTGGTTGTAACTGCAACGTAGAGAATGTAAAGTGCTTAAATAGACGGCGATAAAACCGGCTAAAGTAGATATTTACGCACTATTAACTTGGGGAGTAAGCTAGTCAATACATTACTAGAGCGTTACGAAAACGTGGAGTAAAGAGAGATATACAAGTTATGGAAAGATTAGAAAAAGACAAAAGATAGTTAGTTTTATGTAACACTTTAGGGACAAGAGATTGGTGCGAGCACACTTTCTCTCGTAGCAGTTAAGTTTAATAACTAACGAAGTTTTACTTCGTTCGGGATGCCTTAAACACACAGGTATTTCTTTCATGAAATGGGTACTTCCCATTTGTTATCCCATAGACAATGTTGCAAGACACGGGCAGAATATTTTCAGACGCTATATCGTGCTCCTCGTCCAGCCCCACGCGCTCGACGGATTCTCACATACACGAACTTCACAGCGAGTGTGTCCCCGGCCACGCCGCCACAATTCGGCTACAATGCAGCCTATAGCTGAATTATATATATAGGTTTGTGAGCAACCGGTGCCTCATTGTGGGAGGGGGGGAGGGACGAGGATAGCAACGCATCGGCATAGTAATTATGGGGATGTTCATGGACGTCCGTAGTCGTAAAAAGGCTCCGATTGCTCGTTTTTATTCTATTTTTCTAAATATTATTATAGAGTATCAGCATCACGAATTTGCCTAGCTCCGGTCCTATTGGAAGTAGCATCATGGTACATAGCCCTCCTCGAATGAATTATTCAACACAAAGACAATTTACCTATTCGAGCCGGTAGTTCCTGAGATTAGCGCGTTCAAACAAACAAACAAAATCTTCAGCTTTATATTATTACTATACATTAGTATACCATGAAAACGACGATAATATTCCCATTGTTCCAATACAAGGAAATGAGACCGGCATAGCTATACATCGAGTCCAATATTCTGAAGCACTTGAATTGAACTTTGCATATGTGCCATTTAAAATTGTGCACCAGACATTAGAAATTGAATTAATAAAAAGGTTTCTTGAAGAACACTGTTATATTATTATGTAATAATAAAAATATTCTTGTAAAAATGTGCACAAAAGAAAACGTATAAGATGTTACCGAAGATATATTACAATCACAGAAAAAAAACATGTTTATCAACATAAATAATCTAATCTTGTTGATAGCTCAGAATTTAAACACTTGTTCTAAGCATATAATGTATACATAATATTTACATCAAAGATTAAACAATAAAGATGGTAACTTGCGTGGTAGAAATACTTTACAATAATATGCCATGATATTTACAACTTACAATACAAATTTATAACAGACAAGGCACAAGTTTGCACTAACAATCAATCTTACGTCTAATGTGATCATTATTTAAATCGTCATTTGGGCCAACGCCTCTAAACCAGCTCGAAAACATCCATCTGTCCATTTAGTTTCCTTTTTAAAATAAAATGCATTTCATTAGTAAATTCAGGTAACTTTTCACAAACTCTTTGTCTACATTACATTCAGAGGGTATAGAAGTGCAGAAAAACAATGATGAGTCAGTAGTGGTATCAATGGCATTAATCATTAATACGATTTACTTGTATAGAATCCTGCAAGTACTTCTAAATTTCCATGCAATAGTCATAGCAAACAACACACAACTATTGTTTAAGTTGTGTGTAATATTTAATGAAGTAAATAACTTACAATAAAAACTATTTTTTACAGATTAAATCACAGTTTGTTAATACTTAATTTCCCAATTTCAATTTCTCCTCAACTCTCAACACTTTAGGACTTTCATATTAAAACAGCACATATATATTTGTAAAAAAGTAGTTTATTGTAATGAATGACATTTTCTTAACATAGGCCTATAAGTTGATTAGGGACACTAACCAGCAATGAAAAAGAGCTTTGTGAAACAGGACTGACCTATCTTCCAACAATTACCATTTTAGAAAGTGGAACTTTCCTATCACGGTTTTCTTCTCATTAAATTTGTTGCTACTATACTAAGATCTCACTGTGGTGATTTTATCAAAGAGTTGATCCTGGCCACACAGGGAGAAGCAGCCATGGGTATACTGGTGGACCAAGCCGGGTGAAAAGACCACCATGAGTTAAACAAATGAAAAACATATATATCCATAGTCAGTTCCCATTATATCACTAAGACTGACTGACATGAAGGGAATGTTAAGAAAAGTATTTCTTTTTACTGTAATGATCAACTAATTAAAAATTGTAAATTGAAAAAAAAAAAACTGTATATGTAGTGATGAGAGTAAACAAGAAGTGATTGCAAATCAAATTAGAAAAAAGTATTTATAGAAGAAACCTCATTACTCTTAACTAATGAATGAATGAAATATTCTTTATTGTGCACAATATATGAAAGAAACACAAATAACCGATGTATAAAGTACGATACAAAATAAAATGTAAATACACACAAAGGCGGCCGTATTACTTTAAAGTAATTTCTTCCAGACAACCCAAGTGTTAAAGATAGGAAATTATATAAAATAATTGTAGGTAGTGCACAATCAAATACCCAAAAAACATTATATCAATAAATACATAAACAAAATAAATATATAAATTGCACACCTATACTACATACATATACTCATACATACACATACACACCCATACAATAAAATATACATATCGATGATTCTTGATTAAGATAAAAATAAATTAATACCATTGAACACAAATAAATTAAATCTATGGATGATCTATAATACAATTGGAAGTTACTAAAATTTTAAGTAGGTACTTTTATGTTTGACAGTTCAAATAGTGATTTTTACTAATGTTTTAAAGTTGTCAATAGTCTTTACGCGCTTAACGTGGGTAGGCAAGGCAAAGTGAATTTGATCGAACTGTGCATGAGGACTTAAAATATTTAGTATTGTGAAGAGGTATTTCAAGGAGGTTGCCAATAGATCTCTACAAATGGACGTACGTAATATAAATTTTTCTTTTAAGTATACAGGCGTTCTAAGGTCAAATAAAATGGAGTACAATAGTGTAACCATCCGGACATTACGGCGAGCACGAACCGGTAACCAATCGAGTTTCAAACGGTATTCAGCTATATGCTGCCTGCGTACGCCGAAGATAAATCTAATGGAAAAATTCTGAATAAGCTCTAGCTTGTTAAGTTGTTCCTCGGTTAAGTTTACGAACGAGGTGTCTGCATAATCAAATATAGATAGTAGTAACGCCACAGAAATTGTTTTTTTGGTACAGATAGGAAGTAAATTACATCTTAAAAAATTGCCAAGACGCAAAAACCCTCCTACTAACTTTCTTAATGTGATGTGTCCAGGACAGGTGTTCGTATAAATATACATCAAGGTTTTTTTACGGATTTAGAGAAGGGAATTGTTACTCCGTTTAAGGTCCCCGGGGGAGGCGTGCTCCTGTCAATCCCGGAAATCACGCCGGGACAACCAATAATATCATGACGTCAATAGCCGTGGGCAAAGCGTCTACAGTTGACAGTGCATAAATTTGCAGGCCATCGGTGTACAGATGAAAGGAGGTAGAAATAGATAAAGTTATATTATTAATGAAAAGAGTAAAAAGAAGAGGAGACAATACATCACCCTGTGGAACACCGGCAGCAACCGGGGACCAGCACGAGAAGTTCTCTGCGATTTTTATTCTCTGTCGGCGTCCCACTATGTAGTTACGAAACCACTGTATCACAGAAGGAGAGACATTTAGTGATACCATGATCAATCGAATTAAAAGCATTACAAAAATCTAAAAGTGTAAGTACAGTAAGCTGTTTATTGTCCATGGCATAGCGAATATCCTCAGTAATCTTAATCATAGCAGTAGCTGTGCTGCTATGACTAGGTCTGAAGCCCGACCGTAAAGGATTTAAGATGTTATATTTATTTACATAATGTTATATATAATGTTGTAAAATGGTTGCTCTTGCAGGCTATGTCAAGAAAAAAATAGTGTATTGTATTGAAATAAGTCATTTTTAAATCTTAAGTCCTTGCCATTCCATTTGTATCTTATTACCATAATTTATTTTATATCAATGGCACCACAAAAGTGTTTAGTGGTAATTAAGTTTTGTGTATCTAAAATAAACACTATTGAGTCTCTAAGAGTTAAAGATTTGAATGACATCTTATAAGGCTTACAACACAGTCCAAGTTTGTAATATTTATTAGCTAAGGAAGTAATGGACCCAAATACGGTGCTTGATCACAATAAAAACATTCTGGAACTTTTGTTTCTTGCAATTCCACTACATTAGAACTAATTTCATTAGATACGTAATAGTAACGACACCTCCTTGGACCTATATCTTTTATTAACGTATCGTAAGGTGGTGCTAATATATCAAAAAAGGCAGCAGGTGCACTAAGTGCTTCTATCTCATGATAGTTTGATAGTGTGGGTGTGAGCAAACATGTTTCAGAATTTTCTTTGCATGTGTTAAACTGTGTTATTTCAGCAAACAATCGTCTGCGTTTGTGTAATCCTTGTGCTAAACGGGCAGCTTCGTGTCTCGCACGAGTTGCAAAGTCTATGCTATTCACAACTTCTGTCACTGGATACTCTGTAAAGCTACGTATACGCACTGCACCAGCTATAACCTTCAACAGTCCATGCATATGAGGGTGATCGTGTAATGGCATTTTAAAGCCCGGTTTCAGTACAAATATACTCATGTTTACAGCACTGTTTTGAAACACTTCTACATACGTACATGGTGCTTTATTTGGTTTTATCCATCTCTCTGGATTGCATAGCTCCTGGTCGAAACCCAAGTCTTCCGCTTTTAATGTATCCATCATTTTTTTTAACCTGTTCAAGTTGGTTATCATATCATTCTTATACTTGTCATCAAAAGTGTGCAGCGCTTGCCGGTATATTGATACAATCGGTGGTACGTTAACAATTTCCATGGTCGTGTTTCTTTCATCTCTCTTATCCATGTGAAAATTACGTATATATTTATGCAATAAACGTTTTCTAGAGAAACAAACACTATTTATTCGACACGATAACAATGAAAAACTGTCTTTAAACGTCATTTTCTGGATCCGTCTAATCTGTCACTGTCAGTTCACGTATGTCAAAATCATTTAAATGCTCGAACAATTTCTGGCATGTGTACAACAGACATACCTATATAAATTATAACAAATAATAAAAATATCTTGATAATCCCCTTAAAGACATTATTATTAATACGACTAAATAAGTATAAAATTGTAGGGACACGAGCAAATATATTGAAAGTTCTACCCTGCCATCTGTTGCCCAGTAGTGTATATCATACATATACATACGTGATAATGCATATTTTACATGACTATAATTAACATTATCTGGGTTTTTATCACAATGGGAGCAATGGTAGTAATAAACACTAACTCCTAAATCAAATAGTTTACAGGCGTTTTTATACATATGACAAGATTTCGGTGCATACGTAACAATGTTTTAAATCTAGCAAAATACTTAGTACAGTTGTCGATAGATAGCGGCAGTAGTAGTAAATCAAACCCGCTAAAGAATATCATTAATTTGATATACTTTCGCGGTTTTTTTACCTAAAGCAGACCTTGTAAAACCAATAATATTAATTTATGGTTAACTTACACTCGCCAACCCCGCGTACTGTCCAGCCGTGATCAAGTATCTCCATGAGCCATACATTTACGTCAGCGCCGAGGCCCTTTTGAGGGATGAAGGTCTGTCGGATCAGGGTAATAATAATTAGGTTAGCTAATACAAAATTTGTCATATCGGGATGCATATCTCCCATTTGCGGGAAAGTGGGGGGTCGGAACACTTTTCGATCCTAAGCCTGGTCTTGCTGCCCGACGAGCACTCATAGCAATACGATGGAGCTGTATTGGGCTTCTCTCCGCTGCCACAGCATAAGTTTGGTCTGCAAAAGAAAATTCCGTGTACGGTGTAGGTCAATCGCCGGCAGCCGTCGACATATTTATACTACGGCGAAACAATTTTCGTAAGTCAACATTTATCAAAACAAAATAAGAACAGTGGTTAAGGTAATTTAAGATTAACTTGAGATTAATGTCTTTAGGCGCAGACTGTACCAAATGTAACAGATGTGAAAGTCCCAAACGATTACAAAGTAATTTCCTTTTTCGTCCGGTATCATCGCAGTGCTGGCGCATGCACAACACAGCAAACGAGCAGTCAGAGCTTTTTTTGACTACTGACGCGCATTACTTTGCACCCATGGGCCACCGGCTACTCACAAACCCCACGCACCGTATTCTGTGTCGTCGTCGGTGTCTGAATACGCCGAGGGTCGAGTCCTCAAGTCAAGTCAAATTCGTTTAACGGACGGTCCATGTTGTGAATGCTGCGCGCGAGCTGCTCCCCTCACTAGAGAGTCGGGGTCGAGGGGACCCGGTCCCCTCGGCCAAGATAATAAAACAGTCATTAACTCTAGCTGATATTCAATTACTATCGGGATGCATCCTTCCCATCTGCGGGAAAGGACTGGGAGTCTGTCCGCCTATAGAGCACAATCTCAGCTAGACCTTCACCTGACGTGTCCTACAGTAACAGATAAAGCTGTGCTGGATACTTCTGTCAGCATGAAGCAGCCAAAAAAAGACCATTATTACGAAGCACTGTGATAGTATGCAACGCAGCTGGCACGACACGACCGGGGAAGTACCTATCGCTCGCTAAATACCGCCCTAACCACGCAACACCTACCACGTTTCGTGCGGTTTCTGAGTAGCCGGTGGCCCATGG
>JAFELO010000382.1:608566-620377 GCA_017140195.1 Eumaeus atala | reverse complement strand
GGGTGAAAACGAGGGCATCGCATCGACATAATTATGCTGATGTTCCTGGGCGTCGGTAGTCGTTCAAAGAATCTCGTTTGTTCCCCTATACCATAGAAAAAAATATTCGCCAGAGGTTCTCTGTGGCTACGAACCTATCCCTAGTACATAAGGAACATAAGAAACATACAATCCTCCCCGGCTTTGCTTTTAAATGGCACCGACCATCCGGGCGTACCATTCACGTCTGCACGACAATTGCACTATCCGCTGATGAAACCGCATGAAAATCCGTTTAGTGGGTGAGAAAATCGATCACATACAGACATACAGCTTTTGAGGACTTAGTATTATGATACGAATAGAATTAGGACGGGGGTTAGTAATACATTATAGGCTAATAATTTTCACTAAAAAACGAAATAGCGTTTTCACCTACTTCTAATAACAGATATAACGTTTAGGTCTAAGAGCTGTTACTTTACGACCGCGTGAAACACGACGCCCATCATTCACGCCCGAGAACTGTTAAACACCTACAGAATACTATAAAATCAATAATAAAATACTTAAGTAGGCAGTAGATAAGTCGATATAGCATGCGTAGATCCACTGAATATACTTATTGTTGGTGTTAACGTCTTGATATTCCTAATAAATCGATAGATGCATGCACGAAAAAGTATGATTCACAGTAATGTTCGTAAGGGCGGAGCCCGCGAGCGAGAGAGTGTAACAAGGCGCCTCTTTCACGACCATTGCGTGCCCTGATCAACCAAAACGGTTGTCACGTAAAGTTACTTTATACAGCCAGTTTTTTTTAGTATAAAAGGGAAAAGGAGCAGTGTTTTAATAATTATCGATATCTCAAAAACTCTAACTTCACTTTCTACTCCTTCTATTTTCTTTTGTTTAAATCCGTCTGTGTTCCCTTTTCCCTCTTCAATGGGTCACGGGTAACTCTAGAATCATCCAAAAGGCAACAGCATAGCAGTCACTTTGCGGGCGGTATCATATGCGCTTAGTAAGAGGTATGGCCATGACACATTCCACCCGGATTGGCCTGGCATGACCGGGAATCTCTCGCTCACATGCCACCGCCGCAAAGTGACAACTGTGTCGTGTTAATATATTATATATAGGGGGACCGAAAGAGTCATGGGAATATTTTGCCAAAAACTGACACACATAGACATCCGCATTATTGTTGTTACAGATATGGATCTCCCCGTTCCACTTTGTCGTTATGCTATAACAACATCCAATATTAAGAGCGCCATTTACTCCTACTTAACACCATACACTATTTCTTTCATTTTATATTGTACAACAACGCATCCACGTCGATGGCAGTTAATAAAATGGAGGTCACATTTAATGTGTGGTCTCTGGGCAGAGTCACGTGCGGCCTGTGTTGCCACTTAAATAAATAAGTCGCTCAAGTCGACAGTTAAATCGATTTTATTGTTCCGCACGAGTTGGCCGGTTTTAATTCGATTGTAAACACAGATAAATTCGTCACTGGTACTGGCGCGAGTAATTGTTTTACTTTACATTTATATCGGCGTTTATTAGACGCTTCTGTTTGGTTATAGACAATGTGGACCACATATGGAGTAGGTGAATGCTTTTTGCGTGGGAGGAAATCTTTGACGGGTAATATACGCGAGCGATTTTATACGTTCAGTCATAGTGATGTGGTATATTATGAGAGATAAGATGAGAGATTTTAGTATAGGAGAGTAACATCCTGAATTGTAGCTGAACTGGGCCGGCACAACAAGGGACGGAGGATTTTCGCTCACATGACATCGCTGAGAAGTGGCAATAGACATGAGGAGGAATGGAAGGCAACTCTTCTGCATGACGAATATAATGCGAATGTTTATAGACGTCGATAGTCGTCAAAAAGCTTCGATTGTTCGTTTGTCGATACTATAAAAAATATGAGAAAATCAGACAAATTAAAAAGGGAAAGTAACTCAGCATATTCAACTCGTGGTTATAAAAGTACATTCACAGGTTTAGAAGAAACAGGCTAGCATTTAAAGCGTAGTTTTAATATTCCAATTTCAAATTGAACAATTGCTTGCAGGTAATATCAACAATTTTACCTTTTGATTAAATTAGTAGAAAAATGACAATATTGTAACATTGTTTTTTTTTCGAATCGAACATTAATTAAACTCCAATCAGAGCGTTTTGAGGATGCGTGTAAACGATTTCTTTCATGTTGTGGTGTGATTTACAATATCTTCTGCGAAGGGCGTGATAAGGGGCGGCGACTACCGTCTTCTGTTGTTCGTCGGTTTGTTTGTCAGGTGCGCGCCTCGCTCGTTGGGTGGGCTTCTACGAATGCGGCCCTATAAGGTTTCAGTGGAAGACGCCACATTATACTATGTATTGTACTTATAAATATACTTACACGGGCCATGAATACAGTTACGATAAAAAAAAATACATATGAATTTGGAATCTGTAATTCTTATACGATTGTTCGTTGCGTTTTCAAATTTCGGCGCCAGTACATTGTACAATATTTCGCTATATTAAAACGGAGTAGTGTAACAAGACAACGGAATCGCTGTGACTGCATTACACAAAGTAGTTATGGTGTCAAATGCAATTTTTAAAACCCTCCATACACTTGGCACTAGTCAAATGTACAAACATCATTAGTGCTGGGCTGTTAATGGGTACATAGAGGAAGATCAAGCTGTCCGTGTCCACGTAGTGTTCGTACGAAGAAGGCGGTCAAGTCAGTAAGGGAAACAACTTGAGGAGATCCTGTCCGAAAGCAAGATCTTTTATCTCGGGAAGCGAAGACAGCACCTAGTACCATGTCGCGTATTTTAGGAGATGCCTTAGTGCTTGCAGCCTATAATGGATGAACTGGTCATTTGATAACTGGTAAATTAAAGGGTGAATAGGCTGGTAAAGTCGAAACAACTACCGAAGTGGTACGCATAGGGTGGTCAAAGAAATTTTTTAACAAACAAAACGATCGTACTTATGCTCAAAGAAATTTTTTAACAAACAAAACGATCGTACTTATGCTCAAAGCTCTAAGGGAGCTACCCAATTAGTCGTCCATACGATTGTCAGTGAATAATTTCTCAATGGACAGAGAGATAGTGCGTGCTTCTACTGATAACTGGCCTCAACATTTAAGAGACTGTACTTCAGCCAGTGGAGACCGCCTCGAATAAGCTTCTCATATTTTCAACTGTCTCATATTTGTGTATTAAACTAACACACTGTTAAAGTGTGTGTTGTTTGCTTTAAAAAAAAAACTTCTTTGTTGCAATATTTATAGCAAGGCAATACTCATGTGTTTGTGATATACGCTGTGGAAGACATTTTTTGTATGTTATGGTAAAAATGTTATTTATTGGACCTTCAACCTTCTGTTACTTAACGATAACAATTATGCATATGTAGTATGTCTGTCAATTTACTCCGTCTGTTTGTCATCACCCGCAAACCTCTTGAAACGATTGTAATAAAATTTTATATAGAGTGTACTCGAGGGTCTCGGACTACTGTTTTCCCCTCCTCTTTTGAGGTATCGCCCGACATTCCAAGCCACCACGGACGAAATTGCTGGTAAGAAATGAATTCTTGGTTGCCAATTGCTACCGTCACCGATCAGGAGAGGTCATCCGGCATTTCAGAGACTGCTAGTAACCACTACACATATTCATCAATCTGCGCCCGTATTGTGTTAGTGAGTCCTGTAGTATCCATATGTAGGTGGTACCTGCGAAGTTGTCCTTTCATTTGTAGCAGTGGACCTTTTAGTACCTCACTTACTCAATGTGTGATAATGTGGAAAGAGCTGGCACTGCTAAATTGTAACTGGATTGGGCCATTAGGGCTGGTACACCTAAATATGATTCAAATATTCCAATATTCTCAGACAAATTTTGCTGCCAAAGGACAATTTAGGGCATTTATGAAATGTGCTATTAGGAAACATGATCATTATAATAATAGCAGGACATAATAGTAAATAATAAATATCGTTGCAGTATAAATAAATGTTTTGAAAAAATGTAGCTTGAAGCAGAAAATGTACAATTCCATAGTCCATTGCTTCAATTAAATAAAGATTAAAGCTGTCATGCGTGACGATGGTTCGAAAATAGAACACAAAACTAACTTTTCGCCACCATATTTACTACGTACGTTATTAATACACATAAATCTGTTCGTCTATCCGTACGTCACGCGCGTTAAACTGTAATTATTAATACAAGCGTTATTTATTTCTAATTTTATTTTCAGTTAGTCGGACATCTGCAATTAGCTTGAGTTACTCTTGCGCCAACTCTACATGCCTACGTGAATGGGTGTATACAACAATACGCACCAACATTAATTATTAAATTATTTAGCAAGTAAAAAAATATGTATATCTTAGGTTTTACGTCAGTTTTGAAAATTGGCAATTTTAGAAATAACTAGCGATCCGCCTCGTCTTCACATTTAAATAAATTGTAACTGTAATAAATTATACACTAAAACCGATTCACTTTATCCATGAGTGAAAACCACATGAAATTCCGTTCAGTAGATTTCAAGTAGATTTGGATAAAATCCATCACATACTGCCGAACCTAATGTGTGTATACGATTTTTAATTTTTTTATTGTATTCGATGCGGCAGACTGCCTTTGGGGGCTTTGTTTTTTTTCAATATATGTGGATGAGGTGTCTTTTCTAAATTGAAATTTATTTTTTTGCGTAATTCAGCTTTATGTTATGAATAGCACCATCATGCGGTTTGGAACGCAGAAATCCGGTCCTGATATATATATATACCTGTAGCTTTCCTTGGTAAATGGACAATTCAAGACTAAAAGACTTTTTCAATTGGGGCTGGTAGTTCCTGAGATTAGCACGTTCACACAAACAAAGTTTTCGATTTTATGTTATTTGTATAAATGGGGAAATTCGTCTAATAACTCCTATTTTCACTATGTGCTCCCTCACACCCGGGACCGCATAACAAGAATGAAATCTATAGGCTTAAAAGTATTTACTTACTTTTTTATTACTTTTACACTTGTCATCGAAATAATGTTAAAAAAGTAAGTACTAAAGTTAAGAAAGCATAACTAGAATTATTAAAATATAAACAAAGAGAGAATTCATTTTATGATTATATTTGAATAATTTATCATTACACCGGTGTCATTTATATTTGGTAGGTTTAGAAAAAAAAATTAATATTAATTTACCTGATTGTCTATGTTAGATAACATCAACCATTGTAGTAAGTCAAAATTTCAAACAATTTAGCTTTCAACGAAGATTGTACCTTCATCTACAAGTCTATACGAGTAAACTTTAGAATATTATTGTGTATGTACATACATACAAGTAGGTACTTACTTTGTGTGTGTGTATTTTATCACACAGCGCCCCGCGATTTTCCTCGCATAAATTTGATTCTTTCTCACAAACTTGCAAGCTCCATTTCACCCACATATGTATGAAATTTTCATACTCTATTCGGTAGTTGGCTCAGCTGCTTGCTTTCATAGCTTAGCTTCAGATTTTATTGATTTTCGGGATATTCGTTGCAGGGATGTATAACAATAGGAATATTAATATTATATAATACCTATGGAGGTATCACACCACGTTAGCCTGGCCTTGTGATAAATACCGGTAGGACTTGTGTTACAGGTACTAAACAACGGAAATGAACTTAATACTTTTATACATTTTTATTGTAGATATACATATAATACATATATAAACATCCATGACCTAGGCGGGATACGAACCCGCGACCTCTGGTGTCACACACGGACTATCCGCCACGTAACCAGCTGAGCCAGCCTCTCTCTGAGGAGGAGGCGATAATGATGTACCTACATCTGACAGACTTGATAAAGTACCTAATGTATTATTTTTATATACTGCGGGCGACTTCGCAGGCATCTCTGGTGTCGCGTTTCGTGCGGTCTTAGAGTAGCCGGTATCCCATTATTATGCCGATGTTTATGGGCATCGGCAGACGTAAAAAGGCTGCGATTGATCGTTTGTCCTCCAATACTACAAAAGAAGAAGAAGACAACGACTTATTCATTCATGAATAAACTATTTATCTACTAGCTGTGACCCGCGGTTCCAAAGTTTTCCCAGACGGTCATCTAATCTGCGACAAATCTTACTTGCATTTAGTAGTTTTTAGTATTTGCATGACATTATAAATACCTTTAGATATGTAAACTATCACGTCATCATTATCAGCCCTTATCGGTCCACTGCTGGACATGAACTTTCAATGAACGCCAAGACGGCCGATCTCGTGCTACTCGCATCCATCCCGGACCGGCTACTGCACGGAGATCTTCTTCCCACCTGGTGAACGGTCGACCAAAACTCCGTTTTCCTAACTATATTACTTATTTAAACTGTTATTATTAGTTAGCTTTTATTTCATTTTATTCACGCTGCCCAATCTTTTTTTTTGTCGAAGGGACCTACTACTGATTGGCGGCGCTTGTCCAGTCTTAACAGTTCGAATGACTACGAAAGACTTTTTTGTCTTCAGGTTTAGAGAGAACTGCCTAATCATTAAGCATACCTCCCAAGGCATGGCTTGTAAGTGAAGTTGTTTTTTTTCTTAAGAAGGGTGGCAAATCACTACTTCAAAATTACAGACCAATTTCACTTCTTGGCCATATTTACAGGTTATTCTCAAGAGTCTTGACGAATCGTCTCACCACGAAGCTTGACAAATTCCAGCCACCCGAACGGGCTGGGTTTCGCAGAGGATTTAGCACCATGGACCACATTTTCACCATAAGGCAAGTTGTACAAAAGACACATGAATACAATCAGCCGCTGTGCCTTACCTTTGTGGATTATGAAAAAGCGTTTGACTCTGTCGAATCCTGGGCTGTTCTGAAAGCTTTACAGCGATGCCAGGTCAATAGGCGATACGTCGAAGTAGGTAAGTAAGTAAGTAAGTACCTTCACGGCAGTTATCCCCGAAGAGGTATGCAGAGGTGTGCTAGTACATCCACAACTCGAAAATCCAGTAGATATACTCGTGGGTGTTCTACCCACGATTAGCCAAGGAACTGAGGCCCATGAAGTCATAGGTGGCAAGCCTATGGCCACTTCAGGCACATTACAATCCTGGACAAAGTAAGGCTCAGAATAATCTGAGAAACATTTAGTAACAGTTGCCCGTCCTGGGGATCGAACCCAGGACCTCACGCGGCTAACGGTCTTAACAGGCAACACCCGCACCGTTACACCACAGAGGCGATCGTCGCAAGATACGTCGTAGTGCTGAGAAGATTGTATGACGCTGCTTTTATGTCCGTTCTAATTCCGGGAGGTCAAACAAGGCCAATCCAATTGCATCGAGGGGTGCGACAGGGGGATGTGATTTCCTCGATACTGTTCAATAATGCTTTGGAGGATGTCTTTAAGACTTTAAGCTTCGCAGAATGCGGCATAAATATTAATGGCGAGTACCTCTCTCATCTTCGTTTCACCGGCGATATCGTTGTGTTGGCCGAATCGTTGGAGAGGTGCAGGAAATGTTGCACAGCCTAAATGATTTCTCCCGACGATTGGCCTTAGGATGAACTTGGACAAGACAAAGGTCATGTTCAACGAACACGTACTCCCCTGGCCGGTCAACGTCGATGGTGCTATTCTCGGAGTTCTAGACGAATATGTCTATCTCGGGAAATTATTGCAATTAGGTAAATATAATTTCGAGAAGGAAGCCGATAGAAGGATTCAGTTGGGCTGGGTAGCTTTCCGGAAGCTTCGTCATATTCTCACGACGCCTATACCGCAAAGCTTGAAGACGAAAGTCTTCAACCAATGCGTTCTCTCCGTGATGGCCTACCGAGCCGAAACATGGCCTCTTAATTTAGGACTGGTCCTCAAGTTTTGCAGTAGTTCAACGGGCAATTGAACGTGCTATGTTGGGTGTTTCTCTGTCCGACAGAATTCGTAAAGAAGTCATAAGGCAGAGAACTAAAGTATCCGATATCACACTACGAATAGGCTCGCTGAAGCAAGTGAGCTGAAGTCAATAAGGGCTGATAATAATGATGATCATTCGTTAGGGAGCTGACGTGTAGATGTGTTGTTTTGTTGTTATTTAAAAGAAATTGTATCCGTACACACCTGACAAAAACTTGATGAGAAATTTAGCCTACTTAAACCTATATTTGTATGATAAAGCCTCACGCAAACAAAGCCGTAAATCGCAGCTAACAAATAAAATGCTTAAAGCAACGATCAAAATTGATCATACTCGCGCCTGATCATTTTTCAGTGAAAGGTGGAATGACATCTGCGCACGCACCGACGCAATGAGCACGTTTATTGTGTACGCAAATGCTACATGCCTACTTATACCTATGCCTAGGGTTGACGCAATGAATTTCTCTTACTTTTTTTATTTATAGATCTAGACAAATACCTAAAAGATATATGCAGTGAGTGTGGGAACCTCACCCCATTTCACTGTCCCAAAGTGGTTGGGGTTGTCCTGTAGTGCGGGTCAACCTTATCTGTGCAGGTGGAGTAGAGCCCTCAGGCTGACTAGCTGTCGACGTGCCCTGATGATTTATTGTTCCGGGGCACCTCACCAAAGGCGGCACTGATGTCACTCGCGGTGGTTTTTGTGGGTATTCGGCACTATAATTTCCCGCGAGGCCCACACACCACTGGACCCCATCTAGGTCAGGGATGGCGCATAGATGCGTTTCCCAGCATAAAAAGGGTTGACATTCCAAAAAAATATGTCTTTGTACAAGAATGACAGTTGAATATGAAATCGTATATCTTGTATTTTTGTAAGTCAATCCATTTATTAGATAAAATCAATTTTTGATAAATAAACTTAGACTTGATGGGAACTGCCAACTAACCTTCTGCGATGTTTGTGGCAGTATACCGACCTTGTAGAACCTCGAACGTAAACCAGACTATGTCAAAAAAAATATTCATAACTAATTAAAACTTCCCCGCGGTTTCACCCACGTAACTGTGCTCCTATTGGTCGTAGCAGCATTGACATGGGATAGCTTATAAGTGTCCTCATGAATGAGGCTATCATACACAATTTTTTTTTTTGTGAAATACGACTTGCAGTTCCAGAGATTAACGCGTTCAAACAAACAAAAGACTCTTCAGATTTAATATTATGATACATATAGATTTTAATAATTTAATAGTTCCTTTTCCAATTTAAGTGAGTGTAGCAACCTTTTTTTCATTGTATAGTCGACACTTAACAATTGTTAATGAAAAAAAAGTTCTATCTAAATGGCCCATGTCACGTTGCACTCAGCTATGGCTACGGCGTCGTAGCATTGCTACATTGCCGTAGCGGATGATCTGCGTAGCACTCAGGATACCTGCACATTTTGTACTTTCTTAAAGGTAAAATTTCATTTATCATTTGCTAAGCTGCTGGAGTAAGAGTTTGGAGACACCACCTTCTATTTACTATTTATCTGTGAACTAACATTAGTTTTAAGCTGCATGTAAAAATGCTCAGTTAGGTGGACGACGACCTGAAAATAGATAACTTTATTTATAAGTAATTCTGGCCATAAATACTGTTACAATTAAAAAAAAGGAACAATTAGATATTTGAATCTGTTATTTTAATACGATTGTTCATTCTGTTTTTTTTTATTTTGGCACCAATACATTGCAAAATATTATGCGATATTAAAATGGAGTATGGTGATAAAGGAAACAGAGTCGCTGTGATTGCATTACACACAGTAAGGGTATCGAGGCAAATGCAATTTTTAAAACTCTCCATACACTTGGTATTAGTGAAATGTTTGTGTGCCGGCTATCAATAGGTACAATGAGACGTCCTCTGTTTGTGACAGAGAAAGATCTGGCCGTTCACATAGTGTTCGTACCACACGTAGGGTTCGCGACATCCACTGTCATTCCTTAACTGGTAAATCAAAGATGAATATGTAACATCGAAACAACTACTGAAGCTGTACCAAATGGAAGGTCTCAGAAAAATCTTGTACACGATGAATGATTTTTTTTACAATTGGGCAATATTTTAACGAACAAAATGACCGTATTACATACAGCTATGAGCTTCCTTGGGGAACCTTACCAATTAGTCGACAGAGTGCGATGTGGACATTCTCCAACTTCAGTGATGGTTAGCTATGAAGGAGTAACGGAGCCATATTTTCGTAAAAAGTTATTAGAACATCGGCACCAGTTACCAAGATACCATTCCTGAGAAGGTAGTTAAGCCCCTTAATAACACCATGTTGAATAACCAAGTATGATCCTTTCACCAAGGCTAGGCACTTGGTCATAAAATACGGTCCACACTGTCTAGGTTGGGAGCGAATGTCTTGGACTTCATCAGAGCTGAAGACAGGCTGTCGTCTAGTCCCGATATTAATCGGATTTATGGTCAGTTTTAGAGAGTGTAGGTTTTTCTGAAATTCATGATAATTTGGAGTCCATAAAACGAACCATACGATTGGCAGTGAAGAATTTCCCCATAGAAGGAGTGCGTGCTTCTATTGATAAGTAGCCTCAACGTTTAAAGGACTATATTGCGTTTAATGAGACTACATACTTCGAATAAGCTTTTATGTTTTTAGTTGTTTTATATTTGTGTATTAATTTTCTTTTTTACAATGTGGCAGTGTACATCTTCGTCGAGGGTCTTTGTTGAAGTTTTAGGTCAATGTAACGTGCTGTACGACTCAAGGAAGACACGACTAAGTTAAAAGTTCCACAAAAAAATGTGAGCTCGTATCTCTCCCTATCTATCCTCACTAACTTACACCTCTCTCTCAACTTCCGTTCGCCCGCTCACTATTCGTCACGTATTCACCAGCTCACTCCCCAAGTCAAGAGTGCGAAAAGAAATTTTACTTAAAAAAATTGCCAACCCTATCGTTTAGAAATAGTTTGCATTCGCAAATCACTCGGCATCAAACAGACTATTATTTGAACTACAAAGCTGAAATGACTCGAAAATTGTATATCACTTAAATAAACATACAACCGACCTGTCTGTTTGTAGTCCGAGTTAAAACTAAAAACAAGCGCGTTTCTCGTATTGTTTAATGTCATTGTGACTCCGTGTTAGCGAGGCGTGACTAGCAGCGGCCCGAGGTTTCGCTCGCGTAATTTTCAATTCTGTGGAAATATCGGAATGAAATTTTAAGTGTACAGGATTTTCCATCGGGACATGGCGTCAGGCTGATGATGATGATACCATATCATATGTGCTCACACAAATAATTCTTGAAAATTGGTTGGTTTAGTACAATTTTTAGTCCCACAGAAATAACTGATAAGTTGGACTTTATGAATGCCGCAGGTATCGATTCTATAAACTTCTATAAACTTAAATTTGTTTGTAAACTTTTGATGACCGGCTGACTCCGTCCGCGTGTTACGCCAGAGGTCGCGGGTTTAAAACCGCCTAGGTCATGGATATATTTGTTGCATGTATTTATATAATACAAATCTTAAATTTATAAAATTTCTTATAAAAATATTAAGTATATTGTCCGTTGTCTAGTACCTGTAACACAAGTCCTTACGGTACTTAGCACAGGACTGGGCCAACGTGGTGTGATAAGTCCACAGATATTATTATTATTATATGTTATTACAAATTACGGAAGAAATGATACAATCATGGAAATTCTTTAATATATTTTTTTACTAACTGCACTACGTAGTTTCATGGATATGGCGGTGGAATTTCGTGTAGTATCAAGATCTCTCATTCGCCGTGACGTCGTCGCCGAGGCAACACTACTGGCAGGGCTC
>JAFELO010000382.1:561543-608119 GCA_017140195.1 Eumaeus atala | reverse complement strand
CTGATACATTACGGAGATTAAAAATAGTAAAAATAAATGATACTTAATATGTAGGTATATGATCTTTGTTAAAATTCTGCAGAAAAGGACGCTGTGCTGTGAATGAAAATTATTACAAATTTTAATAATTTGGAATTAAAAAGGGATTTCGAGCTGGTAGTGTGTAGGTGAAAAAAACCGAATGACCCTCTAAGTATTAATAATATATGGAAATTAATGCCAAACATGAGCATAACTTAGTCATTAAAAACTTAGTTTTCTCGTTTGTCTACTTATACTATAAAAAAGAATTCAACTGTTTTTTAAGTACAATGAACACGGTATTTTCGGTTTTTTATTTTTCAAATTTTATATCAGGCCACATAGAACACTAGTAATATATTTTTTACCTAAAGATAATGTATGTCTCTGGACGTTCCCTGCTCTGCGTTTCATTAGAATCAAAGCCCTGGCGTGCTTCCAGGCTTAGTCAAAGACGATAGACTCCATTGTTTGATTGACTGCCCTCCGGCGCAGTTCTGTGTTAATAAAAAGATGATCGTGTAAATAAATAAGTGGCTACAGAGCCAGATATATCTTCTTTACTGCGTGACAGACGAACAGAGTACGATTTGTCATATTCATACTAGCTGTCCGAACCTCGCCAGAAAACCGACGTTGCTCTGTCATAAATTGAATTTGTTGTTGCCATGGTAATGTGTAAACATTAAAAAATATTAAGGATGTGCAAGCCTTACCACTTAAGGGTATGAAAAGTAGATTGTAGCCAATCCTCTGGCCCACTGAGTATGCATATAATTTTTTTGTAAAAACCGGCAAAGCCGCTTAGGAGGAGTGAGGTAGCTAACATTGTGGCACGAGAATTTTATAATTAATGATGTATACGCCATTTTGTTTATACGTAGTCATAAGGTACATTATTTTTTTATATAGAATAGGGGGCAAACGAGAAATCGGTACCACTCTACGACTACTGACGTCCACGCACATACACATAATTACTATGCCGATTTGTTGTCTTCCTTCCCCCCCCCCGGTGAGCCACCGGTTCCTCACAAAACACACGAAACGCGACACTGTAGATGTCACTTTACGGCGGTATTGTGTCAGCGAGAGGTACTTCTCAGTCTTGCCGGCAAAATTCATTTGCATAGGAGGATGTAGTGTCAGGCACTATGCATGGCACTACCTCATATGTAGCATGGAACTACCCCTCTGGCCATGACATATGTCGTATGCTTATCAGTGATAATAATAATAATATTCGATTTAGTTCAAATATCATTAACTCTTAAAGAGCTAGTAACAATTATAAGGCACCATTCTATTGGTGAAAGAATTTTTGGAATGGGCTATTTATAGGAATAAGGCAAATGAAAAATAGGAGCCTATAGATATCCGCATTGTTATTTTCATGTTTCCTTCTCCACTCCAATGGACCATCAGCTACTGCCAAACCAAACGATACGCGACACTGTAGCTGCCGCCTTACAGCGTTAACATGTAAGCGAGAGGTACATTTTACCTCGGTCGTGCCGGGTCGGCTCAACTCGTCTGAAATGCAGCATGGCACTACCTCTTACTTAAAATATTTATTTATTTTTCGTTCTAGTGTTAAGATAGTCTAGCAATATTTTGGAATACTACTAAACTAACTTAATATTTTTGAAATGTGGAAAGCATGGCAGATGAAAGGTTAGCAAAGCAGATTTAAAATACGAATGTGGAATGATGTAGGTACCGGGGAAGCTTGGCCTGTGATACCATGATCAGATTGATTTGTTACTGTCCGAAGATGGTTTTAGCAAATACATTTTTGCTACTTAAACATTTAATAAAAGTTTATCGATCATTTTTGATTGTAAGGCTAAAGGTGTGCTCTGTGTTGAAGAAATGTCACTCTTTTTCCTTTTTGCGAAGGAATGATTTGGGATGGCTGACGCTATCTGCCATCCCGAAATGATAATAAGATAGTCTTTTTCATTTCCGCCTGGGAACCTATATATTCCTGAGAGGCACGAACATTTTATAAAAAAAGGGTGAGTCCATGATTTCTTGCCGACGCCATGTTTCATATCTTATGTTTCGAAAAATCTTTATTGATGTTAAAATGTCTTAATTCTCTTATGTGTGCATTTTGATAGTAGTATTTATATGATCTGTTTGGCTATCAATTTGATAGATCGTATCATTGATGTGTTAGTTTGAATAATATATGCCACGTGTGAAATTCTATTTTACTGTAACGGAGTATATAGATTGCCTGATTTTAGTTGGCTCATGAAGTCAAGAGAATGGGATGGGATATTATTGGTTGTGTGTTCCTTTTCAGAGCTCTACTCCTTTTCTTTTCTTCGTTTTCAGTTGGATTTAATATGAAGATATGATGTCACTGTAATCTTCAAATGTTGTATATAAGGATTGAAGGACTATCTGGATTTATGATTATATATAGAAAGGAGCCCTCTGGGTTGCAGCAGGGAGTCTCGGACAATCCAGATAAGACGTGCCGTCACTCTTTACTAATCCTTATTCAAAACTGTATCGATTTCATTGTTTGTTCCTTGTACTATTTTAAGTTTGTTTTGGATTGTGAATGTGGAGAGACCATCATTAAATAAATGTATTTAACAGAGTGACTAAACCTTTAACAGTTCTTTGTTCCCTGACGTGTTCCTTGTATAGAATTTAAATAAATGGTCACTTATAATCTTCAACTATTGAATCGTGTCAAAAATATTCGCAACCGGCGTGTTTGTATGAGAAGAGTAATGAATGTGGAGGTGGCTAGGCAGGTGTATGAGGATCGCGATGTGTGGCACTCCGTTCTCTCTGCCACCCCATTATGGAGCTGACGTGGAGATGTGTTGTTGTTGATGTTGTAGCAATAAATCTAGTATTAAGTAAAAATATGTCAAAAAAATACAGCAATGCATCCGTGATGTTATCTTCATAGAGACACGCAATTTCTTAGTACTTGTTGCATATCTGTCAAGAGTATTATATGGTCTGTCTAGTGAGGCCAGCGGTGACGATGTTAAATATTCAGTGATGCCTTAGGAACCATGCGATAAGGATAGTGTATGTGCCTCTGGGATGTCGCCAGCTGTTATACACGTAATTACTATTTCCCCAGAGTTCATGACCCCTAGAGTCACGTTTCATGTACGTTATCCTGACGTAACATACTAACGTATAATTACGTCAGGATAACCTCCTGACGTCGTTATTATGTTTAGATCATACGTTAACATATACGTCCCGAATCTTTTAGACAACACAGATGTAGCGACGTCCATTTGTCGAGGCAGGACTTTTGTTAGAAATTGAAATATCCTAACATCCCTATTTGGCCAGGGTCTCAAATGGGACGTCACAATTTAAGAACTCTTTCTAAAACATATTGAAAATAAAAATAATCCAACCACACAAACATTCTAAAACTCTAAAACTATTTAAGGTTTTTTCACTTCTACCGTTTAAAATAAACAACGTTGATATCCCATCTGAAATCAAATCACCAGCCAGATATTCAGCTCATAACAAACTTTATTGCTGGCAATACATAATTAACTAGTTCGGAGAACACTGCGACTATTAATTTTTTTCCGTCGTCTTTTTTTTTTCACCGTTGTCTTTTTTTTTTGTTTACGTTCCGCCGTTGGAAGAGGCGGGTTTTGTTTAATAGGTGTTTAAGTTTTTTCCAAGGTGCCATGTTTAAAACGTAATAAAACGTTTTGGGTAATGCGATAGGGTTAAACGTGTCATGTGCGTGTTATTTTTGGTTGGTGGTTTTATGTTTTTAAAATGTGTAGGGTTATTATTGTAAGAGAAAAGTTGTCTTTGGAATGTGAAAAGATTGTAATTTGTACGGTTAATACGATCCAGGGTGTTATATGTATGTCACACACACAGACACACACACACACACAACACCAATTTCATCTCTTCCCATCTGCGGGAAAAGAGGGGGGTCTGTCGCCCTATCGTCTCCCTAAACCTGAAGACAAAAAAGTCTTCGTAGTCAGTCGAACTGTTGAGGCTGGACTAGCGCCGCCAACCAGTATTAGGTCCCTACGAAAAAAAAAAACACAACACTAATTAGTGTTCCTACAGACAAATACAATTGCGTATGTCGTATGTATTACGTAACAACTGCAGAACGAATTTGGCTTAAATTCCGCACGGATAAAGATTGACAGTCTTGAGTAACTTATATGTTATGTTGTATGCCGAAAAACTGACAATACGCGGGTAAAACAGATCACATTCAAAAAAAAAGCAAAGTGAGAAAAGCACATTTAATTAAGGAATAAAAGTTTGTCAAAATTTTAGTAAAGAATTTATATTATATTATAAGTGAACAGAAGTCAATCGGATATACTTAATGACTACCGGTGTCGTGCGCATATTTTTTTTCTGCAGATAAGTTTCCCAACTTTCCTTCTCGCCTCGTATCTCGGTCAGTTTTTGTAGATAAAGTTGTTGGATTTTTTTGCCTATGTAGTCCGCATAGGCAATTTAATACCCACGATATAAATAAATATGAACACTAAGATCGTGTGAAACACATGAACTCAGCGTAACGCTGTAACTACGCTTTCTCGTGCTTACGTCTCTCAAAATTTCACTACAGAATCGAGATTCCTAATTACGGAGTAAACTACTAATACACATGTTTTAATTGACGTGATCACGTCTTGTAAATCGATAACGCTAGCTGCGTGCACGAAAGAGTATGACTTCATAGTAATGTGCCAAGTCGTAATAATAATCCGAATATGCGGAGCCTGAGTGAATAAGTTGTCTCTTTCCCTCCATCGTCTGATGCCTTCCCAGATTATTTGGAGATCCGTGAAAATTATCTTCCTTAAACAGGCTTACTGACAACCAGTTTTTTACCCTCTCACATCACATTTTGTAAGAGGTAGTGCCATGCTGCATAGGAGGAGGTAGTGTCATGCATGGTACATCACACTACATCCTCCTATGCAACGGAATTGGGCCGGCACGACCGGGAAGGTTACTCTCGCTCGCTCGATACCGCCGTAAAGTGACACCTACTGTGTCACGTTTCGTGGTTTTTTTTGCCTTTCGTGCGATTTATGGCCGGTGGCCAAAAATCTGGGGGGGGGGGGTGGTTATAAAGGAGGGCAACGCGTCGGCATAATTATGCTGATGTTCACGGGCCTCGGTAGTCGTTGAAAGGCTCCGATTGCTGATGTTGATGATGAATACTACGTTCGTGCCTATATAAAAGGTAACACTAACAGTTTGTTTAACCCTCCGGCGGCGCGTGTGGTACTGTTTTACTGAACGTTTAACTCTGTCCGCTTTGTGGTTCTTTGATTGACTTCTAAACCTTTTATGAGTAATGGATTCGCCTAACAGCTACTTGATTGAGTCTTTGAGGTGGACTAGTTATTTATAGTACATGAAATATATTGGAAATTAGGATATTTAGGATATGCAGAGATGAAAGAATGATGTTGTGTATTATTAAATGGATGTCTTGAGTATTCCATACAAGAATTTCTTCTCAATCATCAATTTTAAACAATTTTATTTTAAACTTATAACATCTGTGGACTTGTCACACCACGTGAGCCTAAAACTTATAATATCTGTGGACTTATCACACCACGTGAGCCTAGTACTAAGTACCATTATAATTTGTGTTACAGGTACTAGACAATGGAAATATATTTTTTTTTAATAAATTTAAGAAGTTTTATATATTTACGATTATTATTATAGAAATACATATAATAAAAATATAAACATCCATGACATAGGAGGTATTCGAACCCTCTGGCGTAACACGCGGACTAACCGCCACGTTCCGAACTGAGCCAGCAGGTCGTCAAAGGGAGACTTGCGCTAGCGCAGCCTCGGCTTCAACACCTCAAATACGCTTTCTTGGGAATGAAGATTCGTAAAGTGCGTTCTCTTTTGATCTCTGCACATTAGAGGAAACCTACCTGCCAAACTTGAAGTTTGTACGTGTCATAATTTCTGAGATTTCGTGATTAATCATGGCGTGATATTTCGCCTTTATTTATCTACAAAGTGTTTAAATCATATTTTGTCCTTTTCTCGTTTTTTCGTTCATTTGCGGTAGCTCAACGGGCTATTGAACGTGCTATGTTGAGTGTTTTTCTGTCCCACAGAATTCTTAACGAAGTCATAAGGTAGGGAACTAGAATATCCGATTACACGCGACAAATAAGCTCGCTGAATTGGCAATAGGCTGGTCACACACTCAGAAGAACCGATGGCAGATGGGCCAATAAGGTTCTGAGGTGGAGGCCGCGTTTAGGAAACCGAAGTGTTGGTCGACCGTTCACCAGGTGGGAAGACGATCTCCGTGCAGAAGCTGGTCCGGGATTGATGCAAGTAGCAGGAGATCGGTCGTCTTGGCGTTAATTGAAAGAGTCCTATGTCCAGCAGTGAACTGATAATAAGCAGTGTAGTGTCATGCACCGTGCATGGTACTACCTCCTCTTGTGCAACATGGCATGGTCTAACTGTAATAATTATAACTCTTAATCGTAAATGACTTGTGACTTCAGATCATCTGTGAACACAGATCAGTAAGTGGTATGTGGTGGTGGTGTTACAGCGGAATGGGGTCGGCACGACCGGCGAGGTACCTCTCACTCACATATAAACGTAGAATTTAGCTTCACTGTCGCGATTCTGGTGATTTGCGTGTAGCCCATTTACTAGGAGGATGAAATGACAATACAATTGCAAAATAACTATGCCAATGTCTATGTGCGTAAATAAATAATCATAAAATATCTGCGCCTTTTGTTGATTACCCAGACCCATCACTATCCGCATGGTTTTTATGCTTGACCCTCATAAGCCGTTACAAATATCTGCGCCATTTGTTGATTACCCAGCCCCATCACTATCCGCATGGTTTTTATGCTTGATCCTCATAAGCCGTTTCAAATATCTGCGCCATTTGTTGATTACCCAGCCCCATCACTATCCGCATGGTTTTTATGCTTGACCCTCATAAGCCGTTTCAAATATCTGCGCCATTTGTTGATTACCCAGCCCCATCACTATCCGCATGGTTTTTATGCTGGACCCTCATAAGCCGTTTCAAACGGGATAGCGCAAACAATAGTAATGTCGTCCTAGACGAATTATGGCTACGGCGGCCATTATAGACACTAGCAAGACAGATATATTATAGTGCACAAGTGTGAGCGCAGGCACAAGTGCACTTCCTGTTCCCTCATTCTCCTATTCCGATCCACGACCGGAGGCCGCGCTCTCCAAGACACGGGGGTGTAACACTACAACCTGACTTCAGACTATTATTAGATATTGAAAAAATCTCAATGACACACGAATATAATAAATAAGTCGTAAACTAGAATATAAAAGAGAAATATAAAAAGTTGAACTCCGAGCTCAGTGGCGTACAATTGAGGAGGCCTATGTCCAGTAGTGGGTGGAAGCCATAAACGCCAACCTAAAACGTGGCCGCCTAAGTTGAAAGGGACAGCAAATGTAGCACACTCTCTGCCTCCCTTTTCTCATCAATTTATCTCTGCTGCCGGTAATACCGATGCCAGGTTAAATACATAAAGATAGTACTGCTTTCTTATCTTCCTTTTATATTCAGCAATCCGCATTCTTCTCTATCTATGTTATGTCTATGGTGAAAACAGACTGATGATAATGATGAAATTGAAATAACTTATCCAGCACAATTTAAAGAAATGTTTAAAAAATCTAGTAATGAAAGAAAAAAGAAAACAACTCTAACATTTTTCTTTTTCAAATATATAATTTTCAAGTAACTACAAGAATCGAGCCCGTTCCTCAGAAACGAAATTTCCAAAAACGCGCTCTTCCTTATTGCCTTTCCGTAATCTATGCTACAACAACATATGCACCACATGCGTATTGTTTGTTTGTTCGGTCGTGTGCGTGTCGCTAAACAGTTTTTATTGTTTTACGAGCAATAAAAAGCAATTTTAAATTCGGAACGTTGCGGCGTACATAATTGCCAGTAATTAAAAATATTTGGATATCGCAATCTGTATTCTGTTCTATGTCCGTGCCATTAAAAGATAGACAATAAGATAACAGTAATTTCGAATGTAGGTAATAACTTTTATGTGGTTTTATACGAATTTAGATAGATATGTTTGGGATTCGAATCCGGATGGTGTGAAGTTAATGGTGACTAAGAGAACAATATGTTTTATAGCCCTGTTTTTTTAATAGTATAGGGAGCACATGAGAAATCGGAGCCTTTTTACGTTTAGGCTACTGACGCCCATGAGCCTCATATATTTTTTTTTAATTTGCCCTCCTTTTGTCCTCCCCTCCAATGGGCTCGCTAATTGTTCTAGTCACCTGGAGGATTCTTTCAATACTAAAGAAGAACAAGTGCCGGCATTACTGGAGTTTACTCCATGATAAGTAGTGCCATGCTGGATTGCAGCGGAATTTGGCTAACGCGGCCGGGGTGGTACTGCGCAATACACCGCCGTAAAGTGATAGCTATGCTACTGAGTTTTTTTCGGTTTGTGAGTATTCATTGGCAAATTGGATGGGAGCGGGAAAGAAGGACGTGCGTTGTCCTTCTTTCCCCCGCAGCCACCTCGAGTACAGAAGATTGGAATAACGTTTGCACTACTTATGTAAATCGAATCCTGCCATTGTGCGAACGTAGGTATATCACCGACGCGATATATATTTTCAAATTATTGAATGGGAAAGTGGATAGTCCTGAATTGTTATGAAAATTTGGATTGGAAAATTGTATCATATTGAATGTATTATATATAGAAACAAACACACGACTTTGCACGTACGATTCGCTACTACGAAGTATAGTCAAAATTCATTTACTATTCGTGCTTGTGAGTCCTCTTAATTCGATTTCTAGTGAACTAGATGTGGATCTGTATAATACCAGTGTTACCAAATTTGGACAGGTCCTAGACGACCGGCTGGCTCACTTGGTGACGTGGCGTTTAGGCCATGTGTTACACAAGGGGTCGAGGCTTCGAATCTCGCATAGGTCATGGATGTTTATATATATGTATTTCTATAATTAAAATCTTAGATATATAAAATTTCTTAAATTTATAACTATTATTAAACATATTGTCCGTTGTCTAGTACCTGTAAAACAAGTCCTTACGGTACTTAGCACAGGACTGGGCCAACGTTGTGTGATAAGTCCATAGATATTATTATTTTTATTGTTATACCAGCCAAATAAAATAATAAAATTTTATATTTCAAACGATTTTTTTTTCATTTATGTACAGTTGCAAGTGTCACTTCATTAACTAGTTAACTATGTTCTATATTCTATATCACGTGACGTTCAACACGGTTTTTATGTTACATTGTATCTTACAGTGGAAACTGGTTATTGGCTATCTATTGCTTGCATCTAATTCTATTGCTAATGTTTAGGTCTTTTGCGTTTCGTGCGTTTTGTGAGTTACCGGTAGCCCATGGGGCGGACGAGATCCAGTGGCACATGAGGGGGAGGGGGTGAAAAGGAGGGCAACGCATCGGCATAATTATGATGATATTCATTCGCGTCGGTAGTCGTTGAAAAGCTCCGATTGCTCGTTTGTTTCCCTATACTATGAAAAATACGATTGCGTTTGACCACATCCTCACCTGGTGGAGAATGATGACGTGTCCGAGGATGGTGCACGCCGTCCTAGAATGTACCTGTCCACCCGTGATTTGAATAATCCAAGATTTTAGGTGTCAGGAAACACACATGTCTGATTGAATTGTTTTTGTTGATTTGAAATTGAATTAAGAATCAATTGAAATAAAAAATATATGTCAATGAATTCCAGCCAATTCTTACCTCTTTTTTTGTTGACGCGGGGAAGTGCATTTACGCGCCTCCACTGGCCCAGGGTGGGCTCGCGGCATAACAAAGTGCCTAATACCCACAAAAACCACCGCGAGTATCATCAGAGCCGCCTTTGTTGGGGTGCCCCGGAACAACCAATCATCAGGACACCTCGGCGGCTAGTCAGCGAAAAGGCGCCGCCTCTTTTAGCTATTTCTTCCCCTCTTCTTATAAGATGGGTACAAGGTACACCCGCCTCCTTGGTTCAATTGGCTTCGCCCAAGGTGTCCTCGGGTTACCCCAGGCTACTGAGCCCCCCCACCACGACAAGGCTTGTACCACGGTGGGGCGCCAATTGTTACCTTACTCAAAGGAGTGGAACGCATCCATATGAGAACGCATCTGCAAATGCGGATGTTTATGGGCGTCGGTAATCACCATACGTCTCCGATTTCTCGTTTGTCATTTATACATATTATCTTGGCTTTGTATGAGGGCCCCAAAAGCTGTCTGTTTGTGTGTGGTAGATTGTCGGAAAATCTATTGGACAGATCTTCATGAGGTACTCACCAGTAGACACAGCGTTTCCCGGGGTTTAATATGTAATTAAATCACGGCTAATGCGGGGCAGATCGCTACTATGCTATAGAAATGTTATTTAGTTATTTCCTATTTTGTCTATGTTTCGATCCGCATCGGTTGCTACACAGATAACATATCTGTGGAACATGTCCACAGATATTCTTAGCAGATTGTTAGCCTGGTCTTTTTTTTTTGTTGCGGGCAGCACATCTAAGCGCCATCAATAGGCTTGGACGGTGTCCAGTGGTATGTAGAGCTCACAGCACTATAGTGTCGAACACCCAATGAAACCACCGAGAGTGACATCAGAGCCGCCTTTATTGAAGTGGTTTGGAACTGCACTTCGTCGGAGCACCTTGACGGCTATTCATTCAATCAGCCCTAATGGACACCACAGACAGGCTGCCCCGCACCAAAAGACAACCCCACCAACAAAAGACAGCCCCATCAACAAAAGACAACCCCACCAACAAAATACAACCCCACCAACAAAAGACAACCCCACCAACAAAAGACAACTCCACCAACAAAAGACAACCCCACCAACAAAAGACAACTTCACCAACAAAAGACAACCCCACCAACAAAAGACAACCCCACCAACAAAAGACAACCCCACCAACAAAAGACAACCCCACCAACTTTGGGACTCATCATCGCCTCTTCCTCCTGCTCTTTAACTCTCTTTTTATGTTCAATTGGCTTTATTCTCGGTTCAATTAGCACTGGATTATCCCAAGCTACAGAGCCCCACCGCCACGACAAGGCTTAAACCATGGTGGAAACGTTAGCCTAGCCCTGTGCTAAGTACTAGAACATATATTACAGGTACTGGACAATGGAAATATAATTAGATTTATTGTAATACATCCATGGCTAAGGCGCAATTTGAACAAGCGACTTCTGGCGTAACCATTCGGTATACCCGCTTAACTAACCACTGCGCTAACTCGGTCAAGAAATGCATAACAATGGAAAATCAGTGGGTGTTATTGATTGAACATCAATTGTTATCCATTTACGTTCACAAAAAAGCCTCACAAACCGCTACTTGTATATTTTTTCATCCCACACATGACAGCTTTTAGCCCGAAAATAGTCAAAATATTTGTTAATATGGATCATTTGGTACTACACATTAGGCGATGTTTATCCGATTGTGGGGTCGTGCAGGCCTGATTGATGGCAACACTGACGGGTTTAGTAGAGGAAGGAATAAATAAACCTTTATCGACTTTATGTTTATTAATATTTGATGCGCTTATAAATGTTCGCCGAGCGCGGTGCGCCGTAACGCGATTGGTTCCGTCGGGTTTTATAAGACAATTCCTATCGATTCAATACTATATATTTTAATGTTAAGGGTTCAAATATAAAAGTATCCAATAAAAAGCGCATGTTAAATATTTTATATGACATATGAGGAGACAAACAGCAGTTGCCGCCCCTTTTATTACTACGGACGTCTATATGCGGATATAATCTTTATGCAGACGTAACGCACACCTCCTCCTTAAGGGACCATCGGAAACTCGCGAGACGAGTTTCAGGCGGTATCATGCAAGCGAGTGATACCTCCACGGTTCTGCTGGCCTGAATGCAGCAAACCCAAGTAAATGGACTATATCAGTCATTATGTAAATATTCTCCGGCCGTACATTCTGTGATCTGTAGGTACATAGACAAGTAAATAATGATATTTATAACAATATGCCATATAGTGACTATGTAATGATAATCCTGGTGTCAAATAATCTTTCTTTATATTTTTCCATTCTGCGCGTCTTTAACAAAGACTCTAGAAATATGTTGCGGATCTCTGAAAGTGTTAAAGCTTTTCGTTGGAAATAAGTGTAATTAAAATCGCTTCCTTTATATACGTGTAAATCTGTATACCTGGAAGTGAAAGTTTGCGATAAATTAATGGTTTAAACCCCATAGAGATGGATTTAGGGCAGACGGGTAACGCTTTTTTTTACGGACTTGGCCCACAACATGCTTCCACCGCCGCTACTCCTGTCTGCCAGGATCGACAGCGGCAGCCACTACTGACCCTGTGATATGATCGCGGGGAGCCCGAGGGAAAAGCCGCAACGAATTTAATTAGAAGAAAATGGGGGGAGTAGGTACTTCCTACGTCCCCCATTTTCTATCAGTTTCCCTCCCTAGTCAAAGCGGGAGACTTATAGAAGCCAAGAAAAGGAGAGGGCAGCCAGGTGAAGCCCAGCTGCGGTGTACCACGGAGAATTAGAATAAGTTTAGCTGATCATAACATTGATTACGCAATTATTTTTTTTACTTAGTATTCTGAGGTATTCGTATGTATGAGTCTTGTTATTTTGCTGCCAGTAATATTTATGAGAAAATTGTTTGAAAGTACGAAAGTTCCCCGAGACATTTTCCACGAGATCGCTACAATAGACAACTCCAGTAACACTGCGAATATTATCAAGCACTATGTCTCGCTCCACTCGCCAATGACCACACTCCCACAGGATGTGATGTGCGGTTTGTTCGTATTCGTCATCTTCGTTGGAGCGGTCACAGCGACGTGTCGGTATCAGTTTAATACTAAAAAGTATGTTTTTGAGGTTGCCAAGACCAGTTAGAAATTGAGTAGAAAAGAATGAGGGAGGGTAACGCATATACGGATGTTAATAGGCGTCGATAATTACCCAATACCTTTGTCCTGTTAAAATATAAAAGATTAACAAATATTTGATAACCTACGCGTTAGTGCCTCCCGCGGTGGTACCTCTTACAAAAATCCGTATTGTGTGTAAAGTGAGTAACCATTTTGGTCACATCGGCTAGTGCTACGAGTGCAGCACTGGAAAATAAAAAGCTGAGCTAGAATAACTGCTCAATACCTCAGAGCTCAGTGCGTAGAGGGTGCTCTCAAAATGTAATAATTACAATAATATCCGTGGACTTATCATACCACATCAGCCTGGTTCTGTGTAAGTACCATAAGGAACTGGTGTTACAGGCACAAGACAACGGAAATATATAATTTATAGGAAAAAATATAACTCCTGTAACTTAAGTATTCTAATAATATAAATTTAAGAAAATTTATATATTTAAGTTATTTATCATAGAAATATAAATAAACATCCTCGATCTAGGCGGGCTTTGAAACCGTCAAATAATATAGGATATAAATATATAAGAATGCCTATAATAAATATACCTATAATAAAACAAAGTTATCAAGGGCTGTCTATACAGACAATCGATATTCTCAAAATATACTGACCGAATTATTATGCACTTTTACTCATGGATAGAGTGATTTGCGTGGAGGGTTTTAGTGTATAATTTGTTAAGGTAACAATCTAGCCTCTGTTGATTACGGGTGACGCCGGGGCAGATCGCTTGTGTAATATACTTTTATAACTTTATTGGTCGTTTTTATTACGAAACGGGCATTTCCTTCAAACTTTATATATTGATGGTAAGTAACTAGCGGTTTTGTCGAGATTTAAAATTCGGATTATTTATTTCGGACAAACGTCCAACATCATAATATGGAAGAGAAATATAATATGAAAACATAGTATATAATTAATCCAGTAAACCTAGTAAAAATTACGTAGCATGTTAACATTAAAAGGTTTGTTTGATTTGCAACATTGTTTTCTGATTTTACAATAACACTACGGCTGTTCTAGTATATCTACTAGACTTACGAGTTGTAGATGTACTAGCACACCTCTGCCTACCTCTTCGGAGATAACAGGCGTGTAGGTACTTCTTAACACTTAATCGGAATGAAAATAAAAATTTAATTAAGGAGGGTTATCAGTAACTCTCCTTAATTAAATTTTTATTTTATCGCACAAAATGATCGGACTGTATAAGGCTTGAAAAATTCTATAAATAAAATGGCTTTATGAGAACTGTATAGCGTATTAACTGAATCATGATTACACTTTAAAAACCCATTAAACAGAAACAACCGCAGATTACAAAACCCAATAGCAGAAAGGGAACGCAAAAAAATACCAAGAGGACATTCATAATAAGAATTGGCGAAAAATCATTGTAATCTCTATAAATTATGTGATCATATTTTTTTTAATTATTGCAAAACTATAGAGGTATTTCTAACATTGTTCGTAATCTCATCGAATTCTGTTGTCTTTTAAAGTGTACTTTTAAATGTGTAGGTTTGAACCTAATTTTTTTTTTATTATCTAAGGCATTACTGCGTCAGGTGGGTATTAGTATGCGCAACTCATTTCCTCAAGGCTGAACTGTTACCGATTTCCTCTTTCAACCTTTGATTGCCGATATTCCTAAAGAACCACTAGAATATTATTTTTTTACAAAAGTAAATATGAAATTTGATCATACTGTACATAGAAAGTGCTTCACCTATAGCCAATAAGAAATCGTCCGGTCAGGTGTGACGGTCCACCGCTCCCCCTCTCCCCCGCTCCACCGCAGCAGGGGGGGCGCTCCCCCTGCCGCCCGTGGCGTGGGGACGACAATCGTCCTCTAATGAGTCTCTAATAATAATTATCTACCTACACTTTCTGTTACATTGCCACAATTCCTACGCTAGGGTTGGCACAAGCATTACAATGTTTAAGTTTATTTGTAAATTACTTTAGTAATTGTATGAGTTTTGTATATTAAATGAATGAATTATTTTTCATTTAATTTCATTCTCTTTCAATAATTTTATTTATTTGTATGAATTTTATAGCAGGAATCTTTTATAAAACATTGTCTTCGTATTTGGTGCATCACGCTATGATGGTTCAATAGAATTTATTAAATTAATATAAATATTGGTTTATTTGATTAATTAAGTGTTGTTTTTTATTGAATACCAATCAGACCAACAATTTGATGGGCCCACTTAGTTTACACTTCACCATTCGCTCAGAACAACGCTCTCCATCTTATCACATTATATCACAATCGCCAACCCTAATTTTCAATATAGGAAATTTGTTTTCCGGTTCGGTAGCGGGCTCCAATTACGGGATTAACGAATTATTTCCACTTTTTTCCTCCCACCCCTCCCCACTCCTCCCTCCTCCCCGCTGCTCCCCCGGGCGGTTTCCGCCTATTGAATCTCTTTGATTAGCCCGTCTTTCCCGTTTGACTTCAAATTGATCTGGCCCGTCACGTCGCCCTAATCGCTTCGATCTTTTCTCTCTCTTAAAGAATTCGCGCCAATTTTGCGGATGCTATTATTTTTACTTCATCCACTCTTTCAATAAACGTAAACAATGCTGCATTGCAGTGCAATCGGGCCGGATAACTGGACAGGTACCTCTAAAGGTGGAGGTAGTGCCATGCATGGTTCATTACACTACATCCTCGTTTACCTTTCGCTCAATTGATACCGGCGCAAAGTGTCAGCGTAGCTGTCACATTTCATGCGGTTTGTGAGTAGCCGGTCGCCCACTTGGGGGGGGGGGGGGTGATAGGTGGGCAACGCATCTGCGTAAGAATGATGCGAATGTCCATGGGCGTCGGTAGTCATCTTAAAGCTCCGATTTCTCGTTTGCCCCCTTATGCGTGCACTTTGTGATTTTTCGGCGGCCAAATGTAAAGGTGAAGAGATGAAGACAACATGTCTGCACAGTAATTACACTGATGTATATGAGCGTTCCAACAATATGACGATTTTTGTTGCTACTTTGCAGTTCTAGATATTTTGCGATTTGATTTCAGTTTCTATGTGTTAAAGTGGCTCACAATTGAGGCTTATTATTCTACTAGCATCACCCCGTGACTTTACCCGCACAACTCCGGTATTATTAGACGCAGCGTCATGTTACATCTCATGTGGCCTTCCTCGATTAAAGGACTATTCAACACAAAAACAACTTTTCAATTCGGGCCAGTAGTTATTGAGATTAGAGCGGTCAAACAGACAAATTCTTCGTCGTTATATTATTAAAGTTGATGTTTTATTTGGTCTCTTAGATCGAATCTGTTGTCCTATAAAACAATCGAAACGCAAATTGTATGCACTCGTGGAACGTTGTATAAACGTTTTTTAGTGGTGGTGCCCATTAGCCTCGATGTCTAAATGTGCTCTGATACCACTTGAGGTTCGCTTGCCCAATTCAACGCCACTTCTAAGTACTGTCGTCTACACAACGGTTACAGGGTCAATTATGCAATATCACTTTCGCTCCTTTTCTCGTATAGCACTAACACAGGACAAGAGGGAGCTTAGTTTCAGTTACATCCGTTCGAGCTTAGTTAGTATATAACTACGTATACTATTCACTCGATGCATGTATGTAATGCTATCTAAATTATATATTTGGATGTACAAACAAACTTCTTTCAGCATACCCTACGGCTATCAATTGCCCTTCAAGATCTGTACCTACACAGTCCAAATATTATAGCATCACTAATGTTTGCATTAGCAACGTGCACTTGTTTACAATATTCGTGACCTCATACATGAGACGTCACGTAACAGTTTTTTTTCGGACCTGAACTTATGGTGTCGAAGCGAAGAGCAGTACGGTTTCATCGGATTGCTATGAGTACTCGCCTGATGACGAGACTAGGTTTAGGGTCGAAAGAAAGTCCAACCCCCCTCCTCCGCAGACGGGAGAGATGCATCCCGATATGAGAATGTCTGTAACAGTAAATTTAACTCTTATTGTCATGGCCAGTGTGACAGACAGGTCCCTCCTCGCCCGATTTATGATTGAAATAGAATAAGACAGTAACGCGTCAAGCGTATCATGCACATTGCTTTTTAATTGTCTATCGTAGGCATATCGTACAAACCGACTTAGTGTTACTGAACGTATAACTATTAACCCAACGTGGTTTGATAATTAACTAAACAAAACTGGGTCAGAGCTTCTATTTTTTTGTAAAAATTAATAAGTTTGTGCTTCAATGAGTCTTGTGCGTGGGACTAAAGTTAAACCTCCTTAGTAACACGAAACGTATATCCTTTCCTATATTCACCAATTTATATCTTCCCTCTCATCTTCCGTGTAACTTTGTCTCTCTTTCTGTTTTAACCAATTATATCTCTCATAATGTGTGCTCGTAATTCTCTTGCCCCTACAGTAATCGAAACATAACTCCCCCTCTTTCCATGTCCGCTAATTTACATCTTCCTATCAACTTACGTTTTCGTAACGATCTCGTCACTCGCCAGCATACTCCCCAAGTCGAACGTGCGTAAAGAAGTTTCACTTTCTTGCATACCTGTCAAAATATTTATATAGTCTGCCTACTGATGACAGCTGTGACTGCTGATGCCTGTGTTAGACACATACAACAACCATTAGGGCCCCAAAGGCCACGATATGAGGACACCCTCGATGTGACCCTCTGTGATATCTTGCCATTATACACGTAATACTCCTCACCTGCATCACTTAAGATAACATAGCCTTCCATATGCCATTATGATGCAACGCATCCACACATACAAGTATCTTACACTCCACCATCATCATCATCGTTACCAACCCTTATCGGTCCACGGCTGGACATAGGCCCCATTCAACGAACGCCAAGACGACCTACTACTGCAGGGAGATCGTCTTCCCACCTGATGGCCAATCTGTCATCTGTTCTACTGAGTGTGTGACCAGGCCGTTGCCATTTCTGCGAGCTTATTCTTCGCGTGATACAGGAAACTTTAGTTCTCTGCCCTATGACTTCGTTACGAGTACGAATGTTCGTAACAACACACTTCAATGAATAACAAATTCAACGCTTTTCTCCGCGACGTTACGTTGCTAATTCTTTTGGCAACGGCGTGCTGCGGCGAGTTTTTCCGACGCACTAGCCGAACCGTTATCATAAATCAAACACAATCGAATACATTACGGATACGAGATGTATTGGCTTAAGTACCGTTCATTAAATGGGTTTGTAGGGCTTCGGCACACGTTAAGAGCCGTTGCTACATTGTAAGGTGAATGAGCGGGAGCAACTGCAATACATCGGGCTGTAGTGGTGACCACACGTACTGTTTCTGTAATATCAAATGAAAGGATTGAATAAACGATTGAGCATTTTTTTTATTGTCAATTGATTACTGCTGATGCCCATAAATATCCGCATAATAATTATGCAAATCCGTTGTCCACCTTTCCTACTCCCCTCCAATGGGTAATTGGCTACACATAAACCTCACGGAACGCGACAGCAAAACTCATTCCGCAGGATTATATAAGCGCGAGGCAACTCCCCCGTGGCGCTGGTAAACGCTGGAATACATCATGGCACTACCTCATACAAAAACATTAATAACCTAGCAACTAAGCAGCACTTTATTCTCTGTCATTCATTAATCTTTAACTATTTGATGTATAATGTAACCACCAGGCCGGACTTCGGACTGTTCTCACAAATTGGAAAATCTCAATAACACTTTGGTCCTGCGCGGGACTCGCACAGAGGACTTCACGACTGTGGCTGAGCTTGCTCATCACTAAACCACGAGGCAGACATAGGCTGTATACCGTAGCTGTAATAGGAACATTAGAAGGAGAGGACGAGCTACACGAGCGAAACCTCTGTGATGCTAGTATACGCTACGACCAGAAGGAACGGAGTAAACTGGTGTCGCGGATGAATCCGCGAAGCGCTTACTGGCAATTTTTTTTATGAGAGACGGGGAATAAAACCGGTGGGTAGAGACTACCGCCGCCCATAGACATTTGCAAGACTAGGCGTCTTGCAGACGCGTCGCCAGCCTTTAAGGAATAGGTTTGCTCTTGAAGACCTCTAAGTCGTATCGGATCGGAAATACCGAAGGAGGCAGCTGGTTCCACAGTACAGTTGTACGCGGTAAAAATGGCGTTTTTGGAAGAGGCAGTGCCATGCTGCATGGGAGGATATAGTGACATGCATGGTGCATGACACTACATTCTCCTATGCAACGGAGTTGGGCCGGCACGACCGGGGAAGTACCACTCGCTCACTTGATAGCGGCGAAAAGTGACAGCGTCACTGTCGCGTTTCGTGCGGTTTGTGAGTAGCCGATGCCACTTAGGGGGGGGGGATGATAGTAGGGCGACGAATCTGCGCAACAATCATGCGAATATCCATGGGCGTCGGTAGTCATCAATAGGCTCCGATTGCACGTTTGCCCCCTTAAGCTCTTAAAACAAAGTAACGCACTGTTGTAGATTTACGGACATCAAGGTGACGAGCGTGGAGTGGAGTTCCGTTGAGATGTCTGAAGGTGGAATTCTGCTGATTCCTGCTGTTGGTATGAAGCCGAACAATTCCTCAGAACACTCCCCATGGAAAATACGGCAAAAGACGCGCAGTATATGTATTACTAGAACATATATATTACTATTTATAAATTGTTTGTCATTCAGCATGGCTCTGCCTCTACACACAGAGTACACAATTGCACAATAAAACTCAGTTAAACTCGACTATTTCTGTCAATTTGTATTCCTGTCATGTTTCTTCACGATTGTGTAGGAAATACTGGAATATTACTATGATATAGACGCACAGGTGCAGCTACAGTTGGTAAAAGATAAACCGACATTAAATGGCGATGGATGCGACGCCGGGCGTGGTGATTGATGGACGAACGCAATAACATGGCGGAGTCTAAGTGAGGTGTAGGTATAGCAGCAAGCTGAAGATGCCAAGAGAAGAATATCGTTCAGTGGTCAGAACATCACGGTATGTAGACGATATCGTGGGCGCTGCCGGGAAATTTGTGGATGTCTTGATTAGTGGACATCCAACAGAAAGAAGATTGTGACTGAATGAGTCATCATCATTGGCAGACCTTATCAATCCACTGCTGGATATAGGCCACTTTCAACGCCAAGACGGCCGGTCTCCTCTGCGTATCTATCCCGGGCCGGCTCCTGCGAAGAGATCGTGTTCCCTGGTATATGGACGACCAACGCTTCGTCGTAAATGCGGCCTCCACACTAGAACTTTCCTAGCCCGGCCATCTTTTCAACTGAGTGTATGACCAGCCAATTGTCAATTCAATGAACTTATTCTTCGATATATGATACTTTAACACTTTGCTTCCTCGTTTGCTTCCAAATAAAAATTCAAATGCCTGTAACATGTCCCGACAATTTAAATTTTACGGTAAAGATGAACGGTGGCAAGCAGTAAATCATCCCGACATCTCCTGAAGAGCGCTCGAGTGAGGAGAAATGACAGAGAATATGTCCACGTTATCTGTTATCTACACTTGTTTCGCCACCAGCCTCTGCTCAGCGTCACGGCGAACATAAATATCAGGTGAAGTGCCTCTTATAGTCATGTATTGAGTACGTTCCTAATTTCGACAGGCTCTAGGGATGTGATCATGGCTTATCGATAATTAGCCCTAGTATTGTTACGTACCGTCTAGGCTATATAGGTGTATTTAAATACATCAATATAACGTACTCATGTATAGATATGTGTAAGAGGTTACAGTGCTAAAAAGTTAGAAATTAAGTTAATTGAAGCTTTAAACTAAACTACTCATTTTCAAAAGTTTCTTGGTATTAGTGTCTTAAGTTTACGCGAATGTTATACACTACAATAAAACTGCTTTTACGGATTTTATCGCAGTTTACTTAATGATTTAACTAGCACGACCTTTCAGAAGCTTTCCAGCAAACATGGTCACTTATGGACACATGGAGATGACAGATGTACTGATGACTGTAGTTAACTCCAGATACTGTAAGCGCGGTAAAGCATTACGATAAGCGTGAAAGATCTCCACATGGTTTTACATCTTATATCACTTCCATACCGCTGCCGTTAAATATCGACAATTAGATAGAAAACTTTACAAAATAATAAATATAATAATAATATCGTTCTAGCCGAGTTTCGGCCACGGAGGCCTTCTCCATAGAGACAAGCCAACTGCGTAGGACATATTATAGTGCACAAGTGTGTGCGCTGTGCAGATATGTTCCCCTATTCTCCTATTCCGATGTGACGGCGGTCCGACCGGAGATAAATTAGGTAAGCATAATGTTAGATATATGAAGAAAAGTAACTTGATAAAGGTAGGTAAATACTTAGCCCAATGACACAGTAGTGGTATGTAATAATAATTGATTTATATATGACGATAGCTGTAGCTTATAGATTACAGAATTATAATTATTGATATCGACGGAATATACAGTGGTGAATCAATATAATGGCTACATATGCCCTTTAACATGTACACGGTTATGCAGATGTGTTACCTTCCTTTACCCCATCCTCCCAATGGACTACTGGATACTCATAAACAGATTTGTCTGAATAAGTAGTTTATTCATTCACAATTAGGTCGATATACTGGAGGATCATAATTATCGATATCGATATGCTGTAGAATGTTTTGTGGTGATCCTTAAACCTTGGCAACCCTTAAGTGGCGTGTGTAACCCATTGGCGGTTATCTGGAGCTGCTGTTTACATCACGAGAGCGGAGAACCCCGATGTTTGTATTTCGGGACGCACTTTACTTAAACACGAATATTCACATGAGGTTTTTGCTGCACGGACAATGGAGCGGGAAACATTTTCTTCCAACTGAATTTTTTCGCCGTGGAAGCGAAGAGAAGCACAACACAGCTTCATCGGATTGTGATGAGTGGTCGGTCGAGACTAGGTTATGGGGTCGAAACGACTGCATACTCTTCCACAAATGGGAGAGATGCCTCCCGATATGAGAATGTTTATAATAGCAAATTTAACTATTCCTAGCTAGCTAATTTGGCAAATTTAACTATTCATTATTCGTGGCCAGAGAGATCGCGCATCGACGTCGGGAACGGCAGCGTCATATATTTATACGTGTCGATGTGTTACGTCAGGATGACATACGGAGGGCTGTGGGACCACCCTAGGGGATGGACTCTAGGTGAGGAGTTTTACGTGTACAATGGTAAGCCATAACATCACAGAGGGACACACACGAGGTGTACTTATCTCATGGAGTTTGGTATACTGGATGTTGAATGTGCCTAACATAGGCATCAAGTGTTTCAAGCCTTGTCATGGCGGTGGGGATCAGTAGCCTGGGTTGAACCCAGTTGCTGCTCTTAGCACCCCTCTTATATGAAGAGGAGCCCGGGCAGGAGGTGATCTTCGTATCGTTCTTTTATAAGAATCTCTTCTTATTAAGAGGGGACAATAGATCAAAAGGAGGCGGCGCTTTTGCGCATTGGGCAAGGTGCGAGGGTGGGAACATCACCCATTGCACTGCCCCAAAGTTTGCGGGGTTGTCTTGTGGTGCGGGACAACCCTATCTGTGGAGCTCCCTTAAGGGGCTGACTGGCCGTCGAGGGGCCCTGATGATTTGTTGTTTCGGTGCACCTCATCAAGCGCGGCACTGATGGCACTCGCGGTGGTTTTCTTGGATACTCGGCACTATGATGTGCCGCGAGCCCCACACACCGTTGGACTCCACCCAGGGCCAGTGAAGGCGCATAAATAAATGCGTTTCCCCGCGTCAACAAAAAAAAAAGTGCTTCTGTATCGGTAGGTACTAGCATAACAGTGAATCCGTTTTTCTCTAAGACTGAACCGGTCAAATACGAACCGGAATGGCATGCATGGGTTCCGCAGGAAATGACGGAACAAGCATGACGTTGATAAACATACATTTATTACGGTATTACTTTTTAAAAAAGCAACTTACATATTTTACAACATTATATAATTAGGTACTGCCTCCCCATTAGGAAGCTGCCGTGAAGATGTGTTGTTGTTGGTATTACTTATTTAACAAGCAGTTTGAGCATGCGGTAGCTTCATGCTGCATCGCAGCTGAATTGTGTCGGCACAGGCGCGGAATTACCCATCGCTCACATGACACCGCCGTAAAGTAACTGTCGTGTTTCGTGCGGTTTGTGAGCAGCCGGTGGCCCATTGGAGGGTAGCTAAAGGAGAGGACAAAGACAACAATTATGCGGACTACAATAAAACTACGGATTTTATCATTATATTATTATATAGTTTATTTGATTATTTAGCTAGCCCGACGTTTCAGAAGCTTTACAGCAACAATTGTCATGGGTGGACGTTGGGCTAGTTAGTTAATTAGATAAACCGAGATAAAATCCGTAAAAGCAGTTTTATTGTAATGAGTAACATTCGCGTAACCTTAGCACATCAATTATGCGCATGTTTATAGGCGTCGATAAACATTAAAAGACTTTCGTTTGTCACCTGGATAAAATATCCGAGGGAAGTTACAGCTATGTTGTCGTGTTTCGTGTGGTTTGTGTGTTTCCTTTGGCCCACTGGAGGTTTGGCACCTAACGCTATAGAATTTATGTAAACTCACTCTGAAAGAGACAATATTCTCCTTTTTATGATCACCTAGTATCTAGCCTAAGTGTTGCCTCATCATCATCATCATTATCGGCCCTTATCGGTCCACTGCTGGACACAGGCCTCTTTGAATGAACGCCAAGAAGACCGATCTCCTGCTACCTAGGTTCGGATCACCTGATGATGTTCCCGGCAACCTCTATACATCAAACAAACGCAAACATTCAAATATCCATAGGACAGCGCATCCGCACGACTATGCGGATGTATATGGGCGTCAGTAGTCGTCAAGGAGCTCCGATTTCTCGTTTGTATACCATAAATTGTATACTGTATACACTCAAGCAATTACTTATTACGAAATTAACTAAAAAAATGTTTGCAATGTTTTCTTTTTCTGATGTAAATAAAGAATGACGAGTTTTCGTCTTCGCCCTATTTTTTTGGATGGACCTACTTTTTTTTCGGACCTAAACTTTTGCACAGGAAGCGACCAGGAGCCGAACACAGCTTCATCGGATTGCTATAAGTGCACGTCTGTCGACGTGACCAGTTTTGTTGTCGAAAGAGGCACCGACCCGCCTCCCTCCCACAGATGGGAGAGATGCATGCCAATATTAGAGTGTTTGTAACAGCAAATTGGACTATACTATCATGACCAGAGGGACCGACAGGTCCCTCCTCCCCCGACTCTGACGTCTAGGGCAAGTACGGCCTCAGACAGATGAAATAGTTTCATAGTGGAATAATTATCCGCATTTTTGAGACGTTTTTAGTTCCTGACTTGAACACTGGCGACGTTGCTTGATATGACATGACAAACAATGGCGTCGATTGTAGAATGCAGAGAAATAAAAAAATGCCCAGATAGGCCCGAAGGTCCAGGCGGGAGCGTAGCTCTGGGGCTAGTTTAATTTAAACGTCAACTGTTATAGAAAATGGCTAGCCGTAATGTTATACGGCGATTTGTACAAAACGACTACGACATAATTATATAGATAGATGTAGGTATTTAATATTCGGTGCGGTTGGAGGGCGTTGGATTAGTGGAGGTATTTTACTATTGAAGTGCCGGATTAGTGGAGATCCTACTGTATACATATATGATATGATAGGATATATATGTATATGATATCATATGTAGGGGTGGCCAATTCTCTGTTGTCTTTGGATTCGAGCTTAATATCTAGTGCTGAGGAAACCCATTGATATTTTTCATAGTGCGTATAACCAGCAATGGAAGCCTTTTGAGGACTATCTACGCCCATGGACATCCGTATTATTTTAATGCGGATACTTTACCCTCCATACTCCCTCCACAATGGGCCACCGGCTACTCAATCCGCACAAAACGACACAGGATAGCAGTCACCTTATAGCGGTGTCACATGATCGTGAGGTAACTCTCGTGCCGCCCCAATTCGGCTGAAATTGAGTGTAATATACGTTAGTCCATTATAAATGTTGACATGTATTGAAAATGTTTACATAAGAGCGCTCTCTGTACTCAGTGTGTGTGCATAGTAGGTTCACCCAAACTCAACGGTACACCAGTGCTGGTGTAAATCAGCAAACAATGAGTTTGGACAAAATATGACACATTAAGTATATTTATAAGGTCAAATTGTATGCAATGCTACACAAATAAACTATTATTTCTTTCTTCCGAGAGAGCATGGCACTTTCTCTTGCTTAGTTATATTTTTATATATTTTTTTTCGAATTTTAAGTACCGCAGAAAATTTTTGTGTTTTTCAGTGGGCACGAACGAATCTACCGTTAGCCACGATTGACCGATTGACCACGATCGAGTGATCGTAAGCCATTGACTGGTTGGCCACCCCTGGTGTATTTGCTCGGCGTTTCGGTTCAATAATGTAGGCTAGCACTTGCGCGCCGCTGCCAAACAGCTCAATAGTAATGTTTTGAGTGTTCCTAATCTGGGTGTAGACCTAAATAGTGTTGGTAAATGGTGTTCGTAGATAATGGACAGAAGAGCTAACTCGACTTTAATAGATGCATGGTTAGTGCTTGGTCATCATTGGATCGAAATTCGTAGAGCATGCCAAAACAATTAGTAAAACGTTTGAAAAGGCTTAGGACAACTGGCGTATAGTGGCCGCAGGCGTCTGGATGAAGACGGACATATTTAGGATATTTTCTTATATCATAGGGGGATAAACGAGAATACGAAATCTTTTTAGGACCACCAACACGCATAGACATCTACATTGTAATGCAGATTGCCCTCCTTTCCTCCATCCCACCGATGGTTCACCATGTACTCACAAGCCACATGAAACAGTAATGTATGTGAGCGAGAAGAATCCACGTCCCCGGTGTGCCCGATTCGGCTGCAATGCAGCACGACACTACTTCTTACTAATAATTGATTATCGTATTAATACCGGCCATGTTCGTCCAGACATTTATGTCAAAAAAGCCGGAATATATCCAGCCTTTTACTCAACTGTCCGTTCGGCTCGTCTGTCCGACTTTGGTTAGCCAGCATGGCAACCGCAGTGGCAAGTCGTCAAAATACCAATTGCCGACATCAATATGACATACCCAAGAATTTTTCGTTAGTTAAAAAGAGGAAAAAAAAAGGGAAGAGGAGTCGCAACGGTCACTTACCATTGGTCCGTCTTAAGCTCGTTTAATATGTCAATAAGAGCGTGTAAGGTAGCTAGACACTTCGTACAATCAATGGGCCTTGTAAAGGGCCTTGTAGGCCACTTCAGTATCACATATCGTGGGAGCAAGGAGGGCTCAATGCCTCTTTATGTAAACCTATACAAACAAATATAAACTCTAAACGTAAGTACACAAAGCATGTAATAGATTGAAAATTAACAAGTTGGCATTTTGTGGATTATACACTTCACTCTTGCTGCCAATAAATTAAGGTGTAGTTTTCATTGGCAACGGATACATCTATAATAGATTGTTAATTAATAAGTTGTTATTTTGTGGATTACATTCTTCACTCTTATTACTTATGAATTAAGGTGTGGTTTTCATTGGTATATTTGAATGAGATGTGTTGGGACAGTAGATTATGTCGTTGTCATTCGATCGATGTTGATTTCTTCATTACGAGGGCATAACGATCATTAAGAACACTGGGAAAGATACTTAAAAGTTAAGACTTAATAAGACACTCGATTGGTTTTAGTTGTGGTACAATTTTTAACTGACTGCGCCAAATAGAGGGTAATGTCTTTCGACCACGTACAAGTGGCATAACTACGTCATAGGTGGCATGCCAAACGGATGTGGCCCTCCTTCGTGTATTAGGTACTTGGTACTTCATCTAGACAATGGTAGCCTAACCCCGGAAGGGGTAGGCTGGTCCCGGATAGTGTCGCCTAGCACAGAACCAATCCTAGGATGTATAACCAGCATCCTTTGTCTCCCAATAATGACATCAGGTTCTAGGAATGAGGTATCCCTTGGACTCTACAAGCATAATAATAATAGTGGAATTTGCTACTGTGAACATTCTCAAACCCGGATGCATCACTCCCATCTGCGGGATGGACGGGGATCGGTTTCTCTTTCCCTATCTATCATTACCCATTGTACTCATAGAAATCCGTTTAAAGCTCTATTGGTCTATTCGCTTCCACAACTTCAGATCCGAAAAAAACCTTTCTTTAATGTTTTCAAACTTTCTATCAAGTGTCTCTCGCTATATAAATCAATAGGTAGTTCTCCCCCATTAAACATCTCCCGCTGATGGATGGGTGTGTGCTTTGCAAATTCCATCAGAATCACTTGAGGGGGTCCGCTGATGCATTATCATCTTAGTATTGGTTTCACGGGCGTTTAAATGTTAGTGTTTATGGCGAAAAATATTAATCCTATAAAGCTGTAGAGTTTGTTTGTATGAACGACACCTTCGGTACTGCTGCTTCGATATGGAAAATTCTTTTTGTGTCTGATGGTGACGTTAATGAGGAAGGTTATAGGCTACATACCACGACGGTGCGTCTAGCGGGACCGGAGTTACGTGGGTGAAACCGGCGAGAATGGTACTTAATATTATAAAGCTGTGGAGTTTGTTTCTTTCAAAGCTGTTCTCTGGAACTTTTTTTCATTGTGAACAGGACCTGCGTTGCTCTCAGGTCGTTTCGGATTGTCGTCCCAAGCGAAAAGGATAACGAAGGATAGACAATAGACATGTCAGGTCTAAATTCGGGTAGGGCGACATTATTATTAATATTAATACTAATGATATGCTGTCAGCCTAATCTTTAGATACGTATCATTATCATCATCATTAACAGCCCTTATCGGTCCACTGCTGGACATTGGCCTATATCAACGAACGCTAAACGACCGATCACTTGCTACTTGCATACATCCCGGACCGGCTACTGCACGGAGATCGTACTCCAGAACCTTACTGGTCCATCAGCCATTTGTTCTTCTGAGCGTGTGACATTGCCACTTCAGCGAGCTTATTCGGTGCGTGATAACGGATACTTTAATTCTCTGTCTTATGACTTCGTTACGAATTCTGTCGGTCAGAGAAACACCCAACAAACCCGTTGAGCTACCGCAAACTTGCGGACCAGTTCTAACATAAGACGCCATGTTTCGGCCCCGTGGATCTTCATCAATAAGTACTTACTACTAAACAAATTATATTTAACTATTATTATACACATTAGATGCGGCTACAAAAAATACTGTCTTTTTATTAGCTATTTGTTACGCCACGTGTCCGCGCGTCCGCAGCAGCGACGCGGCTCTGTTTATTTTTACTCAATTTAAGTATCGCGTTACAGGGCCTTTGGTTAAAGAATCCGCGCCGCAACTGGCACGGTGTGTGTCAAAATTTTGCTGTATTGTGCCAATAAAAAAAAAATAATTGTAATTGTTACAAGAGTCAGATAGGTAAGGTCTTTTTTTATAGAATAGGGGGGCAAACGGGCAATCGTAGCCTTTTTCGACTACCGGCGTTCATGAATATCTACTTTCCACCCCCTACTAATGGGCCGCCTGCTACTCACAAACCGCACGAACGCGACACTGAAGATGTCACTTTACGGCAGTATTATGTGAGCGAGTGGTGCCTCCTCGGTCGTGCCGGCGCAAGCCTTGCTTAAGAGGCTGTAGTATCATGCACTATGCATGGCACTCCCTCCTCCTGTGCAGCATGACACTACCTCTTCCTTAAATCTAACTGGAAAACTGGCAGCTGGGTGGGTGGAGAGGAGCATTATCATCGGTAGCAAGAGATTATTTAATCACCGCTTTGCCCATAATCTCGTCCTTTTTCATCTTCAAATCTCCGACTTTACGCCGATGCTGGAAGATCTTACCACTGCAAGCCGCGAGGTCTGCCTCTCCATGAATATATTCAAGGTTATGTTGATGACGAACAGCTTTTATCAACCAATTGCTGCTGGGAGCCGGGGACTGGTACTTTGGCCAGATAGTTTCTACCCAGGCGAGATAAGATAAAGAAGTTGCTCGACGCACCGAGGATGTCTGGAAGGGCTATTGGTTTTTTGGACATCTAATGAAGGGTAACCTTCCTCCAAACTTTAAGACGAAGCACGTGGACGTATGCATACTCTCTACACTTATATATGGCTCCCAAATGTGATCCCTGACAATTCAGCAGAGATCCACCCACGCGGTCTGCCAGAGATCCATGGAGCGAAGTGGAATACTTCTGGGATCAAATTGATAGACCAAAAATGGATAACGGATGTCACTCGGAAGGGTGCCATGTCTAAGTGGAACTGGGCTGGCCACGTCTGCCGCATGTATGAGGATTTCTGGCCGAAAAGAACATATCTTTGAATCTCTCAGGATGTCCCGCGACCTCGCGGCAGTCCCCGTCGTCGAAGGCGAGAAGAGCTGGTCTGGATGGATGGAGCTTGGCCCAATCTAACTCTAAACAGACAGGTGGGGAAAGCGAGCAGAGAGGCCTTTACCCAGCGGTGGGACACGGTGGGCTACAAATAATAATAATATATCTATTTCTATAATAGAGATCTTAAATATCACGACGTCGACAGTTTTTATTCTTCTCATTTATTTTAGATTAGTAAGGCTTTATTCTTCTTATTTACTTTAGACTGTATGTGGCTTAGTGTGTTTTCTTCCTAATAAAGTTTTTATTTATTTAAATATATACAATTTAATAAACCTAAAAAACTATCAATTATATTGTCCGTTGTCTAGTACTTGTAGGTATGATTTCGCAAAAATAAGTTACAATTCTATGTAAATGTTTACTTGTACAAACATAATGGTGTTTTTATATTATATTGGGGATAAACGAGCAGCACCGAAACATATCGATGCCAATAGACATGCGTACAATTTGTGTACAGGTGCGTGGGTCACTTTTCCTCCTCCTGTCCTTTGGGCCATAGGCTAATCAAAGACAACCACTCTGTGTTCCCTTATAATTAACATTTAGCACACGAAGGGAGGCACGGGAGTGTAACACAGTCAACTTCAGACTGTATATATGCCAATGACATTTTCAAACAGGCCCACCTCTAGACCACGAGGTCACTACAAAAAAGCTACAGACTCTCCTTTGCTATAGGTATGATGGGTTGGACCAATCACGCGCGGCGCGTTCCGCCCGTGACATTGCAATTGTGGCTTTTGCTACGTCATTCGTCTGCTCGTTTTCCTACGCGATATTTATGATGCTGATGAACTGTTAAAAGGAAAACGTTTACGGCTCTATCATACAGTGCTTCCGGGGATAGATTTTAATATATTAATTGGCACGTCAACAAGAGCTGCATTCCCATACGCGCTGTAGCGTATCTGCCTACGAGTTGAAGGTGCCGTGTTACAACATGCCACGGAATTTTCAACCATGCAGGTACTAAATTCGGCACGTGTTTACGTGGTACACTAAAAATTAATGTAAACAAAATTCTGTTATTTTGGACGTTTTAAAATATAAATGAGCCTCATTGAGGACGGGCTGTTCAATGGAGAAAAAAACGTGGTCAGGTGCGAGCTGAGTATAGTAGGCGAGGTCCCGTGCGTTATACAGCCGGTACTTTGTCTGTAGCGTTTATCAAAAAGCGACATTGTTATATTTTTAATTAAGAAGTAAAATGGATAAATAGGATATAGTTTAATAAAAGTGTGCGCATAAAGGTGTTAGTGATGGTGGCTATTGGAAGGTATATACGAGTTCAAACTTTATTCCCATCATGTGTACCTAGGTGTTACATCTTTATATATTCATAAGTGATACCTACTACTATTAGGGCGCAGCAAACTTAGTGTAAAATTGTATAACATATAATATCATCGATTAGCTGCTAAAGTACTATTGTAACATAATACTTAAATATATGTATATAATGCGGATGGGGCAGGTTCGGAATCGCTCGCGCTCTATGTGGGAGGTCTACATTCAACAGTGGACAGCTGTAGGATAATCTAATTCATTCATACAATACAACTTTAAAAGTGACATGCGGCTTCTGCTATGTCTAAAGCGTAGGCAGAGGTGTGCTAGTACATCCACAACTCGCAAGTCCTTTAGATATACTGGCACACCCACGACTAGCCAAGGTATTGAGGCCCATGATATCATACGTGGCAAGCCTGTGGCACACTTCGGGCACATTTCAATCCCGGTCAATCTAATGCGTGCTAAGAATAATCTGAAAAAACATTTAATCGTTAGAACATTTATTACTTAACATTTAGACGTTTAATCTAGTCCTGATAGTTTTTAAAATTTTAATTTAATAGTAAACATATGAAAAAACTTGTTTGGTTTGTGAGTTTTTAAGTTTTAGTAGGTACTTCCAGCGAAAGTGTGTTTTCAGGCGAAAAGAAATTACTTAAGTTAAAAAAAAATGTTTTACTTTGCAAAACATTTCCTACCAATAATTTGTGAATAACGTAGCGCGGAACCCTAAGTAATATATAAAAACAGTGTTAACGGTTTTGTCGGGAACCATTTTATGGGATATTAGCAGGAGGAAGAGGACGGTCTTTTATCTAGCGTTTTACGATTTACGGTTTTGTACACGTAATTACACGTGAACCGGAGCAGACGAAGTGCCTGCAATACGCACCCAGCGTACCGCTTGCGCACCAACTTGTGTACAAACCTGCGTACACGTTATAAAATATATACGCAAGTTGCGTGCGTATTTTATAGCATAGGGGGACAATAGGGCATATAGGTGCCAGCTTTTCTTCACCCTATCCCCATCTATGAATCACCAGTTAGTCATAGAGTACACGCGGACAGCATAGCTATCGCTTTTAAGGAAAATACAGCGACAGGTATCTCTTGTCCCGGCCTTAAGAGGTATTGCCATGGAAGCAGTAGGCTATGGGTAGTAAGAGGGACCATTTAACAGCAGGCGATGGTCCATCAGCCGTTTTCTTATAGTACAACGGGGTAAACGAGTAGTTGAATTTAGATATACACGTCTATGATTGTTCCATTGCGGCGGTAGGTATTTTGCGAACAAGAGGCATTTATCCGGTCATGCTGGCCTAGTTCAGCTACAATGCATCATGGCACTACATTTTACATTTCGTAAAAACATGTGAACGTCGATCGACCTCAATATTCACAAACGATCAGGTGCTCCGAATGATTATTTAGCTTTTGAATAAAAAAGGGCAGTCGTCGAAACACATGAGACGGCTAACTTTTTACTGCTTTAAGAAGCGGCCAATTGGGATGATAGGACCACCAGCAATATGTTGGCGATCGCTAATGTGCACGGTGCCTGAGGTGGCCCAGGCGGCGGGGTGGTCGTCGCCGACGGCCGCCGTCTAGACGGAACACCCCTACTACTGTACGCGTGAAGACGACGCGAGAACTGCGTGAGATTGTTGTGCGTTTAAGAACATATTTTTATCGATGTTCAGACATTCCTGTGACTGATTAAATTGTGTGTTAATCATACAATATTTTAATAAGTCTTGTATATTAGGTCTGATTTCCGTTGTCCTTCATGAAATAATGGAGTTTTATTTCTCGTAAATGATTCTTTTATTATTTTTTATTTTAACGTTTTAAAATATAGCAATAATAATAAAAAAGGTTTATTTGTGAGTTACATTGAAACAAAACAGTTGTTTCCTTGTTCTAATATGATTTATATCAAAAAATTAGTATTCTTAAATATCTGTATAAATTGGTATGCATATTTTCAAATACTTATATGAAGATTAGCCTTTATCTAACTTCGTTTTCATTAACATCATAATTCCTACTTACCAATGTCAAAAAAATCCAATCACGTCCCACTAGAATTATTCGGTAGGGAGTTCACTTCGGTTCACTCAACTTCCCCTGTAGAATTGAAAGATTGGCGTAATAGATAAATTTACTACACATACATATTATATGCGGTATATTGGTAATTAAATACACATTAATTTACATTTTTTGTTTATTAATCTATTGGCAAAAGGTAAAGAAGACTTAGACCTATGCACTGATCAGATAAGATCTGCGCCACACTTAATATAAAAGTATCTCAAGCCGTGCAAGTCGCAGAAAACCGGTATAAGTGGTGGAATATCACGCGAGAGAAGGACCTCCTATGATTAATAGTCAAGACCTCCAGCATTGGGGAATCGACGCAAAGTGAGAATCTATTGGAAAGAAATTATCATTTTTTTATATTTATACGAGTATGCCCATGGTAGGGGTAAATTTGCGTAATGACTTAATTTTTTTTTTATTGTCGCGACTCCTTTTAAGATGTTTTGCCTATTAGTTAAGTGGTGTGCCAAATATTACTAATTTGCCCTTTTCTACCCTACCCTTTTTTATACTTCACCCCTTTTAGGGACGTTCCCTGTCAAGTTTTCAATTCTTCATTTCGGCAAAAATAGGTATTTTCTTTCACTCGACAATTAATACCTTCTACGAAAATCTGATATTGATGCCATGATTTCGATCCGATGCTCAAGAGAGATGTCAATTTTTTTTTTAATTTTTCCTGACCTGAACTTATGATGTGGAAGCGAAATGGAGTCCAACACAGCTTCATCGCCCTGCTAGGAGTGCTCTTCGGGCGACGAGACCAGGTTTGGGATCGAAGGAGTTTCGACGACACACTTTCCCGCACATGAGAGACGCATTCCGATGTGAGAGTGCTTATGATTGTGAAGGAGGTAGAATAAGTAAGGCTCGAGACGTTTTAATCTGTCTGCTTACCTCAATAGGGAATTGGCGTGAAGATGTGGCATGTGTGCGTGCTTTCATAATTCAGGAGGACGTAGTGCCATGCATAGTGCCTGTCACTACATCCTCCTATGCAACGGAATTGGGCCGGCACGACCGGGAAGGTGCCTCCAGCACACATAATACCGCCGTAAAGTGACATCTTCAGTGTCGCGTTTCGTGCGGTTTGCGCGTAGCCGCTGGCCCATTGGGGTGGCGGGGGGTAAAGCGGGCAACACGGCGGTATTTTAATTATATGGATGTTCATGGGTGTTAAGTCATAAAAAGGCTACGATTTCTCGTTTGCCCCTTATTCTATAAAAAAAATCTATAAAAAGTAATTAGATAATAGGTTTCATTACTTTGGGTTTACCTATATTAGACATCATAGCACGCGTACGACATATCTCCAAAACCTACACACGAACAGACTAAACATAGTATTTATGTGCACAAGATGCTAGGCAGTGCAGATACTTACAAGATTCAAACCCCTGACCCGTGCGTTTTAATGGGCCGTTAAACGCCATTTGCAATACATTAACGTCGATGAGAACCGCGACCCATAACAAACGTGTGACGTAAACAATGGATGGGAAAACGCGATGGAATCAGCGTCACGTGTTCTGAAACGTTTGCCATTTGCGAGTGAGAAATTATAAGCAAGGGGTAAAAGGCTGAACTAGGCACGACCGGAGAGCTGCCTGTAATACCGCCGAAAGGCGGTTCAAGTCCATCGTCATTCGGACGACGTCCACTGCTGGTCATAGGCCTCCCCCGCAGTGCACCACAGGTCACGGTCACCAGCCACTTGCATCCAGCGGCTCTACGTCACCTTAACCAGGTCGGCAGTCCATCGGGTAGGAGGCCGTTCCACTCACCGTCTTTTGGTGCGGGGCGGCCATACGAATCCTTTCTTCGCAAGTTTGTGAGTAGCCTGTCATTATCATGGAGACAATTTAGATAGAGAAGAGAAGCCGGCCTAAACACGGTCGTGAAAGTCGAATGAGACAGCAAACGTAATTCACACTCTGTCTCTCATTTTTTCATTTTATTCTCTCTGCGCAATGCGCACGCGAGATTAAATAGACGAAGATAGTAATGCGTACTCGTCTTCCTTTTTTAATTAAAAAACACGGCCGCTAGCCATCATAAACTGGTTTGTGTGTATCCGGAGGCCCATTGGAGGGGAGGAGGAAAGGAAGGACACGCGTCCGGATGACAATAATACGGATGCCCATGGGCGTCGGTAGCCATCAAAAGACTTCGTCGCCCGTTATTAAAAATATATTTAAAAAATCTATCCACAATTACATTTAAGTTAAGTAGTAAAGTGTGTTACAAAATGTTCTGGTTGCTGGGATTTCGCTTCGGTAAAATACAGACGGACACACATTCATGGGCACTATAATAAGAGACTGACAGACATACACTAAACGGACACTTCCACGTTACCCTTTCAGTGCCGGGAGTGATGGCGTGTTTGTTTACCTGACGACATTTCCGGTGCACGTGCCGCAGTAACATGAGCGGACAGCAAATGTATTAGGGACTAGTGATGGACGCGGATTATCGATAAAAACCAGTTTTAAATTATCGCTTTGATCGTATTTAAATGTAAATCAGATTGATTTCGGTTGCCAGTCTTGCCTATCGACGTTATTGAATATTGAAATGTTGTTCTTAGGGGATGCAAGAGAAATCTGTAATGCCGTGCCATATTACACTCGGTTCTCTCGGCTTAGGTAGTGCGATTAGGTAAATGACGTGAAGATGTATTGTTGTTGTTGTTTTTAACTTATATTAGTTTATATGAATAACTTTATATATTTAACAAGAAATACCCCGCTATTAAATTAAGTTTGTTTGTGGACTCAGCGTTATTGTTATGCAAAACAGCGTGATTCAAGAATTGAATTGGTATAATAAAATAAATAGTCCCATGATTTTACTTTCAGCGTCCATTCATCTATCTACAATATTTTCGTCTGATTTACCTGAAAATGTATTAACTACAACTCTAATAAACCCGTTTTCATTAAACAATTTCTTTCTCATTATCGACAATAACCAGTATGGACACACCACTAGGCAATCCTAATGAGAGGACGTTGGTAATGCACTGTTTACATCTCTAGTGTCGATAATCGGTAATCGTGTAATTCCGACACTTTCTCAAAACGAAGCGCATTACTCCACGTCCTGATCGTTTCATTACCCGACTGCGCTCGGAAGTGACTGCTAATTGCTTTTCACTTTTTTTTTTGTTAATGCTTTTAGAACTTAAATAATGATGTGCTTTTTACTTTGAACGTCTTGGAATTTTTAAGTTCTCAATACTTGTAGTTTTCGTTTAATTAAGAACATCCATATTGTGGCATGGCAGCCGAATGAGTACGTCACGCCCGGGGAGCTTAACAGTGCCTTTCGCTCACACGGTACCAAAACGACTATTTTCTGACTGATTTTTACGTTTAGGTGGTCCATTGAAGGGAAAGCGAAATCTCTATGTGGATTTCTGGGGCGTGAATTTATGGCAAATTGCTTGAATCCATCTGAATGGATAAAGAAGGGAAACTCATAAAGCTGGCTATGCTTTTTCGCTACCATTTTTTTTCTCATAGCTGCAGAAGAGGAATTTTGTGAGTATTGGCGCCCATTGACATCAGCATATACGAATGCACTCCATCCCCCTAATGTGCTACTCGCAAGCCGCACGATACACAATTACATAGCTATCATTTACATAGATATCCGCACAGTTATGATACAGACGTGTTTCCTACCTTCCCTACACCCTTCTAATGGGCCACCTAACAATCTTAATATGCACGAGACGCGACAGCAGAGCGGCTGTCACTTCATGGCATTTTCATGTGAGCGAGAGGCACCTGGTCGTGCCGGATCAATTTGGCTGCAATGCGACACTACCCCTTACTAATGCTTTGAGATAAATTAAATTTATACATATAACAAAACCACCTTTCTCCCAGTCAGTTCACACAACGCCCCTGAATACCAGGCAATCATAGCGAATGCGAATGTTAAAAGATGAATTGTGAGCGACTGTCGTCTTAGAAAATTGTTCGTCCGGAAGTCGGAGCTTGGAGTTTTCTCGCCGTGGCGGCGCATTCATATGATAATCAGCTGGGCAAATGTGAAAATGATGTTTTTTAGCTCACCCGTGTGCGAAATAAATGATAATGTATTTTACATTTTGTTTTAGACTAACTTTCACCTGTGCCAACATCTAAGCTTGCAAAGATTTCCACGGGTTCTAAGAGACGTATTTTAAAAAGAGGAGGAAGATAGAGGCCAGCGCATCGGCATAGTACTTGCAGCTTCAAAACGTATTGGGATGAAGGGCCAGATTTTAAGTTGTCCTTCTAGTATTTGGTGTTTTAGAATGCACATCAATCGCAACAAAGTAAAAAAAATAAAATTAATAATTTCCTGTTCTACTATCCAGATAGGGACAGCTCATACTTATAACATTTATGGGGTTTTGGTAACTTATAATAATTAAGGGTTGGACTAGTGGTTGTGAAGTAACGACATTCAAATGGAGATTTGTATAATCCTATTTGGACTAAAATGTTTTGTTTTCATCCATCTCCGATATAGCATAAGGCAGCGACGGTTCCATGTTTGTTTTCTTAGTCTATGATTAAACCATTTTTTAAAAAAAGTATAATATAAAAGTAATTTTTCCCCCTTTTCGAGAAGGGCACCATGTCGGCATAGTAATTGTGTGGATGTTCAGGGGCTCCAATTTCTCATTTGCCCGCCTATTGTATGTAAAAAAAGTAATACAGACGATAGGTATTTATTTTTAAAAAGTTATGTCATATGGCCTACGCGCATAATATTCTGTCACCGCTCATAACATAAGCACGTATAAATATTCCCTTGAGCATGGGAGCCCTAAAGTCTCAACAATATATTCTGTCTCACCGAAATAAAAATCTTTGTAATTTTTCTAACGTCATTGTTAAAAAAAGTCTCTTCCACACTTACACACACTTGGCGCGACAATTTCCCGCCGATTTCGTGATCGTCCTTCACTTTCGAGAGCCATCGCCTGCTCCCACCTGGCAATTACTGATTAGTAAAGAGTCTTGAGAAACAAATTATCACTGGAAGATTCTAGAGCGATTGCAGTTGTAGAAGTTTCGAGAGATTACGAAGTGCTAAATATAAAGGAGTCGAAGAAATTGTTATCTGCCCAAGATTCTAGAATGATTAAAGTTGTAGAAGTTTCTAGATTTTACTTGTGCGAAGTCTGAGTTGGTCAACATTACCTACACGTTGAATAGTTCCTTGGTTTTGTGCTAAGTAAGTTGTTCCGCAGTTTGTAAGGCGTGGAGTTCGATTCCTGGGCTTCGCTAAGCCATGGACTATACTTTTTTTAATTATAACAGTCTGTAGACAGGAAGGAGTTACATGGCCGTGAATAGCAAAGTAGGCAAATGCAAGTCTTGTGCTGTCACCTGTTTGGTTGCTGTTCGATCAGAATTAAAGATTAAAGACAATATGTATGTGTGTCAGCCCCAGCACCATAACTACCGAACTACAAACTATGACGTCATCTTCGTTGGCGTTTGCGATCACGTGACAACGATCAAGAAGCTGTGCTACCTATATCTACTAAGTACCAAGTAGGCCCTCACCCGGTTCGACTACAGACTAAAAGAGGCTCCCCTCGAAAGCGTATAAGGAAAAATTTTGAACTAAAAATGGGACCTACCTACTAGCTGCCACATTGCATGCGGTATATAGAGATCGCAGGTTCGAATCCTGCCCAAGTAATGGGTGTTTATCTATGTACTATATATATATTTCTACAATAATAAATAAAATCTCAATTACTTGATAATTCATTGTAATTTTGTACAAGTCCTTGCGGGCTATCACAGGGCTAGGCGTGTTGTGATAAGTCCACAGATATTATTACTATTCTATATATTTAAAACTATTGAAATATACAATACATAGAAACAAGTACCCATAATACATAGATAAGCATCCTCTGCCTCTACCTCTGTTGCTTTTTTTTTTTTTTTTTTTCGGTGGGACCTACTACTGAATGGCGGCACTTGGCCAGCCCTAACAGTTCGACTGATTACGGAAGACTTTTTGTCTTCTGGCCTCTGTTGCATCAATCCCACTGCGCCAGCCGACCGTGAACCTTTATCATTTCTTTTACGATAATTCTATTTCATTTCTTTCACTTTCTAGTGTGGTAAGCGTTGTCCTCGTTGTTCATTGTTAGTTACCTGTTTTGAAGATCAAGGATCGAATCGAACTTGGTTCTCAATATGAACCACTGGCGCCACCCCGCGTAACTTCAGTTCTATTAATTATATCGTCACGGTATATAGCCTACACCCATCCTAGATACATGGACTATTCAATGCAAAAAATAGCGATAGTAGTTCCTGAGATTAGCGCGTTCGAACAAACAAACAAACTTCTGCTTTTTATTGTTAGTATAGATTGGATTCATGCCAGTAATCTGTCTTGCCTGCATATGGATAGGTTTTTCAAATCTTGTTTCTTTAGCTGCGTTAGGACATGAAAAATATTAAGAGCTTGCGACAGCAATATGCCAACCTAGTACGTAGTAGCTACGCGGTGCTTGAAGTGTGTGGTACGAAATACAGTTTGTTAAATTACAGGTATATTAAATAATTATGTAGTCAATATAATTAAGTAGTAGTTGGTGTGAAATTAAAAACGTTTTAAAAATTGACGGTAAATCCTTTATTGCTGCACAACTAATGACAAAACTTTGTACTATTTACAAACGTGCAAGGAACTACTTGGCATCCCTTAGCGTAAAATATTTACAATAAAAATATTATTATATTAACAAACATCCAAGCTAGCTTAGATAACTACATACATAACTATTTAACAATTTTTTTCTATCCTTTGGTATTCTATTTTCAAGTTTTGGATTCTTGACTCTATGGCTTTGTATTTAATTCAAATCAAAATACACAAGATAAAAGAAAACACAAACGCACTCGGAAACGCTTGCTGTCTCTCTCTTGCCGGAAGGTGAGGGAGTCATAGTGCCGTCCCGCTTGCGCCCTAGCCCTCTCGTCCTTGTTCGGAACGCGGTCCGGAATAATTATTATTCCCTGGTCTCTATTTCAAAGTTTATATTATATTTGTAATTTTTTAGCCTAATTTAGGACTTTTTGGTTCGATATTATTTTAAATGAAGTTATAAAATATTATTTCGTCCGAATTAATAGAAGATTTTTTATACTCTTTGGTATTCTATTTTTAAGTTCTTTGATTTGTGACTCTTTGGTTTGATATTTTAATTTAAATTATAATATATGAGATATAACAAAATGAATAAATAAATTCTTTGGTTTCCTTTTCAAAGGCTCTATCTTATATTTGTAATATTTTGGGCTATTTTTTGAATCGATATTATTTTAATTTTAATAATAGTTTGTCGCATTATTTCGACTTAGCTAATAGAAGACTAACAGTTTTTTCTACTTTTTGGTGTTCTATTTACAAATGTTTTATTTTAATTTATAATAATGTATTTGTAAATATTTAGGTAATATTCATTAAAAGTCTTTGTTTAGACAATTTTACCAAAATTTTACTGAATTATTGCCCAATGATTGTCAATTTTAAAACCACTGTAAAGAATTGTTTATAACACAATATTTATATATTGATGTTCTATATTTGAATTATTCCTTTAATTCTCTACTTCTATGTTACTTGCCATACTTTCATTGCTGTTTTCATTAAGGTCCACCTGTAGTTTCCTTTTCTCCTTCAAATCCTTGTCTTTGGTTGCATCAGTTTCGTTCATATCCATACTTGATTCGCCCAGGCTCCTATCAAGATCGCAAGGTACATGTATTCCTAAACTTGGATGACCAGGGTAATACATGTATGACAAGGGTAGATTACCATAATTTATTCCTAAATGCGGCGCGTATAGTGACTGTAGGACGGCCTGGTTGTAGGATTCTTGTAACAATGCTTTGTATTCGGGATTTTTGGCGAAATCTACTCCGTAGACTCCGGCGAAGTGTTTCAAAATCGGCGAACTTTCCAGAAGTGTTGGTGGCGGGAATAAAGGATTCAAACTCTTCCCAATCATCGGCGTCTGATATTGTTTCATGTCTGGAATGCTTGGTGCACCATTATTGTTCACTAGCACCTTTACGGCGACTTTCCTGGCGTGGTTCGCAGCTGCGGCTGCGGCGGCCAGCATCCCACTTTCCTGCATCTGCAGCTGCTTGCGTTTCGTCTTGTACCTGCGATTCTGGAACCATATCTTGACCTGCGTCTCAGTGAGTTTCAAACTGGCGGCCAGGTCAGCTCGTTCTGGTCCGGAGAGGTATCTCTGTTGGCTGAACCTTCTCTCCAGTTCGTATACTTGAGCGTGGGAGAAGGCGGCCCTCGATCGTTTCTTTCGTCCGTTGGTCTGCGTGTACTCGATGGGGGCGTATGTGGGGGAGTGGATTACCCTGGACTCGCTTGTGGGGGAGGAGCATTTCCTCTCGTAAAGGTATGGCTTGTAGCCCAGGTCGGAGCTGGGTGATGAGGTGCGTCGGACTGGCGAGCCGGTGGCCGAGGAGCGGGAGTCGTAGTCATCTGAAACAATTGTTCTGTTCTTAATTGTTGATCGTGAGGTGGTGCCAATGCTGCATTACAGCGGAGTTTGGTCGGCACGATCGAGGTGGTAACTCTCGCTTTGGAGAAGACGTCGTCGCAGCGTGACAGCTATGCAGTCGCGTTTCGAGCTGTGTTTAGAGCTTGGAAAGAAGGACGACACGTCTGATTAAACACTATGCGCGTGTTTGTGGGTATCAGAGGGCTCGTCTGCTCGTTTGCCTCCTTATTGGTACTATAAAAACTCGATGAATGATACGACTATTTACGAATGACAATTATTTCTACTTAAAAGCAAGGCATCGTATCAGAATAAAGATGTTACCCAAGTTTAGCTAGTGATCAATTGGGCCCATCTTATTGAGCAACGCCACTGTAATAATAATAATTTTTGTGGACTTATCACACCACGTTAGCTCAGTCCCGTGCTAAGTACCGTAAAGACTTGTATTACAGGTACTAGACAACGAAAAAATATTTATTGTTTTTTTTTTATATATTTAAGAAGTCATATATAAACATCCATGACCTTGGCAGGATTCGAACCCGCGACCTCTGGCGTAACACGCGGACGAACCGCCACGTTACCAACTGAGCCAGCCGGTCGCTGTCCGGGGTCTTGTCGTATTGAGTAAACTATAAAAACAATTAGTGATAAAAGTTTAATTGCTGGGATTAATGTATTTAATTTCATTAAAAGGATTCTAAATAAATAAAAAACAAAATGTTATGTCAGTTTGCGATTTATGTCAAAATTCATTAGGCCTTGTTCACACTGCGGTGTATCAATTAAACGACGCACGCCATCCCCGTATAAAGGTTACAATAGATCCATTACGCAAATTGTACTCGGTCATTAGAACTCAAAAGAGTTTTGAATAGAAACTGACAATGGTTTTGCGTGCTACGCCGAATTCTAGTCCGAAAAGTTTACAAAGTTTGCGAGTTAGGTACGGTTTAGGAATTAGCAAAGTTTATATGCATCATATAATTATATCATTATGTACTAATAACTAGAGATGCTGAATATATAAAGGCTGGTGAAGATTACTTTATTGTAGACAACACATGAGAACGTAGCTAAATTCTGGCATCGCGTACTTGTAATTTTTTTTTAGATGGTATTTAATTGTTTGTTATTTCGATTCACAAAAGTAAATATAATAGCTGATATATAACCTGCACCACACGATAAAAAACAATTAAAAATATTATTGAATTCTTCTTTCATCTTCAGCACAAGCGTACAAGATGAAGGAAAAATCAAGAGCGGCAAATAATGTATCACACCACTACTCTTACAGAAGTAAATATATATATATATATATATATATATATATGGTGGTAGTACTGTACACATCGCTGTATAACATTACGACTAGCCATTTTCAAATGCTGAGCCGTTTTGTTTTGTGGCGGCCTAACGATTAGCCGGATTATCATTGCGAGACGTTCTTCAATATGGCGGCTGACGTTTAGCCTCACTGAGTCTCCTTATTTTAGGCAGCGATAGTGAACGATACAAGTATACAAAAATAACCTAACTACGACTGATTTGTGACTATGGGCGTAGTTTTTTTACTTCTCTATATTCTACAATCTATGACATTTCTGTTGTCGTGTCAAAACTAGAAACTAAAACGTGTCAGAAAGGCTTTATTGAATATCGTATAACGGCAAAATCTTTCTGGCGCAACTTCACTCGGCCTTATTCAATCCGGCTAATAGTTGACCCGCCACAAGACGGTCCTGTTTTTGAAAATGGCTAGCCGTAATGAAATACGTATTATAATGAATAATGATTCTTTTAACTTAGGAACAGTCAATCGAATTATTAAAAACAATTTTTCACTTCATGGCCCAGCATAATTACTTATTCTAAGTATTTCCAAGTCGCTTACAAGGGTGCGCGCTCCGTGAGACAGAAACGTGAGTAGTCTACGAATGATGAATGTCTTTTGTATTTTAATTTCATTAAAAACACGAAAATTAAGTTTAATTGTATATATAACAGCACCCTGTAGTTTCACCCGCGTATCTGATTAAATTCCACTTGTAGTTCCTGACATTAGTGCGTTCACATAAACGCGCAGCTTCAATAAATTTGTATAGTTACATGCAAAATACTTCTGTTTTTACCAGCTTAAGTCGTGATGCGCTTATCCCCAGGTCATAGCCTAATAAATATAAATCTTTGCACGACAGTAATTTTGTGATATTTAAAATCGTATTTTTCTTTTACTACTAATTATATATAAACTCATAAAGTATTTGTAAAAATTGTATTAATTTTAAAATTATATTATTTCACAGAACTGAAGCTAATTAATGACTAATCATTGCACCATGACAATGTATGGATTCGGACGGAGGATTCGAAAGAAATTGACATTTATATTTATTAATTATTATTATAAAGGTTAAAGTGTGTACCATAAATGCATAGTAGTATAACATAAGGTTACCCAAATAAAAGAGGCAATCAAATCACAAGGGCTTATGTGAGATAGGAGGGCTTAGGCTGTAAAATGTTTGTTAACGTAGGAGGATCGTTTAGTTCAATTTAAAATTTAAAAGTTTCCTGATGTTAATTGAAATACTCAAATATCATTAAACATGTTTGGTAATCGCAAATAAACCGTTTTTGTGAAAATAGTAGACGTACTCATTCGGCAGAGCAGTTAAGTCCACATTTGGCAAGATAAAGTGTATGCAAATTGACCAGTCGAGTGACGTACCTACCGCCCGAAGACTTCTTATAATAATGATAGAGTGACAGTAGCGATGAAATCGATACCACTTTTACCGATAAACTTTTCCTTCACTGACATTTATTTATGTAAATGGCCCAACTTTTGTGCCGTGCGCAATTCCGTGGCACGCGCCACACGTACCCACTACCCAGTAATTACTTGATTGAATGCTTTAATGCTAAGCGTCATCACTTACAGTAATGAGGGACGCATAATGGCAAAGAGACTTGTAAGTGGGGACGTCGCGGCCTAGCACCAGTGTGGACGCGCCATTACGCACGCATTGTCATTGCGCGCCAATTATGTAGATTTGAATTTGGAAGTCTTTTGTAATATATTCTTTCGGCAAGGGTATTTGGGCGCATACAGCCATGGTACGCTCGTATGTAGAGTTTTTTTTAAAGTAGTGCTTTCTATAGATTTCTGAACGACTTATTACAGTCTAAAAACCCTTAAATCACATTGCAAATGTGGGTTACCTTTTTTTTTTGTTGATGCGGGGAAACAAATTTACGCGCCGTCACAGCCACTGGGTGGGGTCCAGTGGTGGGTGGGGCTCGCGGTACATTATAGTGATGAATACTAATAAAAACCACCGCGAGTCCCATCAGTGCCGCGTCTGTTAAGATGCAAATGGACAACAAATTATCGGGGCACCTCGACAGCTAGTCAGCCTCCTATGGCACTGACTCCACCTCTACAGGTGGGGTCGCCCCGCACCACAGGACAACCCCACCATCGTTGAGACAGTGGAACATGGTAAGGTTCCCATCCACGCCCCTTGCTTCGTGCGCAATAGCGCCGCCTTATTTTACTCTTTTGTCCCCTCTTCTTATAAGAAGGGTACAAAGAGCGCCTCCTCCTCCTACTCTTTAGTCCCTTCTTCTTATCAGAGAGTTGCAAAGAGCAACCACCTCCTCGGTTCAATTGGCTTCGCCCAAAGTTTCTCGGATCACCCCAGGCTACTGAGTCCCACCGCCACGACAAGGCTTGAACCATGGTGGGAAATGTGGCTTACCTAGGCAAGCAATTATATTGCTCACAATGCGAATTGTGTACCAAAAATAGGCTTATGAACCTAAATATTTGAACGATTTAGGTTATTATGCATAAAATATATGCCATGCCAAGAACATGATGAATAACCACCATAACCACCCTACACGCTGCTTTAACCACCCTACACGCTGCTTTAACCACCCTACACGCTGCTTTAACCACCCTACACGCTGCTTTAACCACCCTACACGCTGCTTTAACCACCCTACAAGCTGCTTCTCTTTTATATATTCCACCATGAGTCCTGCTCGAGTATGTTCTATCTGCCGACTCTTTGGTCACAAGACAAACCAATGTAGGGCTAACTCGTATTAGTGTTCAATGACAGAGGCCTATTGTGATGTGAGTAGATAAATGGATGATGATGATGATAACAGGAACCTCAAATGTGATTTCACGTGATCTAGATCATAAGACGTCTAGATATAAACAATGCGGATCCAATGCCCTGAGAAATTATATTTTTAGCTTACCTTAATACATATGCACGCGCCTAGTTCGGTAGGTACTTTTTTATTTGCCTTTAATAAAATTTTTTTTATTTGCCTAATAGTGTCATAGAGAAATGCATTCGCACTCCTCTACTGGCTTTTTCTCTATTGATGTGTGCGGATCGCGACACGGGATCTCTTGCTCTTGGAGATGTAATTTTATGGTACCCTGATCCTATCGCGTATACGCTAAAGAATTTACTGGCATATGTTAAGGAATTAACGGGATTTGGTGGGTGTTGTCTCATGGAATCATGCAGGCCTCGTTTTGGAGCATGCCCACACTCATGCCCAGCGACAATGAAAAGGGCATTTTTCCCCACCACAGCTTATCCTGCACTGTCGGGAGCGACAGCGGCAACAACAAAAGGTACCAATTACTTGTTAAATCCCCCCCTCCCCACAATTTACTGTATGAAAAAAGTAGCAGCTAAACGGTCAGTTGATACACCTGACAGTGAGAAATTTGAGGCCTTTGGGCCTCAGTTTGGGGATCTCCATGCTCTGGGGTAGGCAGAGAGCACTGACAAAGACATAGCCCAAATTTACCTACTTGAGGCCTCGAGTACGTAAAACACCTTTACTAAAGTATACAGTGCATATTTAACTGGAATGCAGCAAAGAGCCATTAAATGTTTAAACTTTGAGGTTAGTCACATGTCACCATCCTTGCCTCCTCCTCTCCATACAAACACGCCGACTG
>JAFELO010000382.1:540967-561506 GCA_017140195.1 Eumaeus atala | reverse complement strand
TAAACTTTATTCACATCAAAATATGTAATTCAAGACTTCATGATGGGAATTATTAAATCACTAAATAATCAACATTCATTAACGTCTAAAGCTGTCTACACAGGTATCCAGGTCTAGCGCAAAACCGAGAATATCCGGCAAAACAGCGTGAATTCTTTACAACATTTAAGGTATAATTCATAGTAATAAAAAAATTTAAAAGATCTCTACAAATTATGCTGATGGGCGTCGGTAGTCGTAATCTCCGAATGCTCATTCGAGTCCCTATACTATAAAAAAATACGAAAACAATACCTAATAGCTGACTACTAGAATAAAATAAATATTTTCCAAAAACGGAATCGCCATCTTTACTAAAAATATATTTAGTTTGACTTCTATTAGGCTCTTATTATAGATTAAGTTAAACTAATAACTAAGTAATATAAACGTTCTTGATAGTTCATGCACTACGAAAAAAAAAAAAATTATCGTACACAACATTTATATAATTAATAAAAACTTACCCGATAATTCTGTGACCGGGAACTGATTTTTCCTCGACATATCGAGAGCACCATCGGCATAATCGCGAAAATTACAGTCATCGTAGTATTTCATATCTTTTTTGCTATATCCATCTTGCTTTTTGTCATAACCGTCTTTGCCGTAATTCTGTTTAAAAAACTTTCCGAACGCACCCGTAGAGAACGTTCCATTTTCAAAATCGCACTTCGAATTATTCTCCCGCGTCAATATGTCATTTATAGAAAATGGCGTTGAGAGCACTGTCTTTTCACAGTCTTGCATTGTTAAATCCTGCATCGTCGGCTCCATTTAATGCACGTGAGACTACTTGAGGACGCTGTCTCACCGCAAAGCGTTCCTCAAACGAATAAACTTTCTGTGATAGATTGCCCGCATGTAGTAGAGTAAGCCTTAGAGTGAGACGGGGATAGAACCATTGCGTATCTTTGTGGTGGGTGTGAGAGGGATGATGATATTTTGGGGCGGACGTTTGGTAAAAAAGCACAGAGAAGTAGCCGTAAGTAGTGGGGATCGTTGAGTTTTTCTTGAAGATGTTTACGTGTATTCAATTTGATCGCTTTAGTGAACATATTGTGGTAATATCGAAGATTGGTCATTTGCAGGATTTAATTGAAATTTACAAGTTTGGTAACAATCCCGGTTTCGTTCATTTTCTTCAAAATTATGTACATACGCTCTTCCTACTATTAATATACTTAATTTCATACATACTAATAGTTACAAGAAGGCTAAACATATGGCACTTGTACAGGGTGTTGGACACGACCGGAACGAAATTAGGCACCGTTCACATAACGTGCTTTCGTAGGCACGGGGTATAACATCGCCAACTTCCTAACTCCGGACTGTTATTCAAAAATTTAAAATATTTGTAACAAACTGGTCCAATCCGGGCTTCGTATTGTGCCTTAATATGCTTGCCACTAGACGATGAGGAGTTACCTACTATATACGTGTTCTATTCACGTAATAGTACAGTAGCTAACACTTTGTTAGACACGACCCCTGTCGGGTCGCGCTTCAGTTTCCTCCTTAAAATGAACGTGATATTGAAATGAAATGCGCCAGCGTTGCGCGTTATAAATTTAGGTTCAACTGTTTCATATTTTTTCAATACCGTCGGTTTTAAGCTACGGGTACCGTTTCCATCGCTCTGAATCAAAAATTGACACAGATAGTGAAGAAATGAAATGTGTGCTGCGACACATAATACAAGATAAACTTCAACGGCCTAGTGAACGGTATTAAGAACTATATTCAAAGATCCTGCGATGTCACGTTTCATTCAACTTTAGACGTTTCATATGTTATTATATCAGTATTTAACTCTGAAAATTACACAGCAACAAAGTTGCGTCATAGACGAACGGTGCGAAGGTTGCATTACCATTTATTATTTATAGTATAGGGCCAACATCCATAGACATCATCTAATGCAATACATAATGGTTACTCACAAACCGCACGAAACACGATAGAATAGCTGTCACTTTACGGCGGTATCATATGAGCGCGAATTATTTCCGCGGTTTTGGCGACCCTAGCCAGTTGCAATGTGACATGGCACTCCGTCTTGCCAAGGTGCCTCTACGTACCCTAACATTCTGCAAAATTAACTAATTAGGTAGGTATAATTTTAAATATAAAAAAAATATATTACATAATCTACAGTTCTATATTATGTTATATATTTTTCTATGTATAAATATACTTAAAGTAAGTATATGTAAGTAGAAGGTTAACTTATACACATTTTAATTCTTAAAATCATACACCCTTCTTTGCAATTGGATAAAATATGCCACGGGGCCAATCCACAGTAACTCCTTATTCAACTATCACGTTCGAAGCATCTAACTTCCTCGGGCGTCTACCGTTAACACGTCGCTTTATCGGTAAGTACCCGAGAAGTGTCTAGCCGTCCCTCTCGCGCGTACCACCGGGACCCTTCGCCACTAGCCTCCGTCCCCCTCGCTCATTAGTTCCATATTTAAATAGACCAATCCGGTGCTTCGCGAGATTGTGGTCGGCCAATAAAAAAAGTGTATGAGTGGAGTTGTCATCGTAAATTTTCTTTATTAATGTTATCGGAGTTGTTCTTACAATAGGGCGTTTTCTGTGGCCCTTTTTCTTTGCGGTTTATTTTGTTTTTCAGCTGGCTCTGTTTGGTTGGATGTGTTTATATATGTATTTGAATTGTCATTTAGCGGTTAAGGTGCAATTTCTGCATTGTGGTCGAATGTGGTACCCAGTGTATATACAGATCTCCACTGTCGTTGAAGCCTTATCGTGGCGGTGGGGCGCTGTAGCCTGGGGTGAACCCAGGCGAAACCAATTGAACCGAGGGCTGTTTTTTGTACCCTCTTGTAAGGGACACAAGAGCAATAGGAAAAGGCGGTTTTCGCACGGGACAAGAGACGAGGATGTTGACATCATCCCACCGCGCTGTTACAAAGTTAGTGGTGTCTTGTGGGCAACCCTTATGCCGAGGAAGCGTCGGTCCCGTAGGGGACTGCCTACCCGTCGAGTTGCCCCGATTAACTGTGGCTACGGGGCACTCAACAAAGGTGGCATTGATGGCAATTCGTGGTGGTTTTAATAGGTATCCAACACTATATGTAACGCGAGCCCCACTCTGCTGGCGCGTAAATGCGTTTCCCCGCGGCAACAAAAAAAAAAGGCGTGTATACAGAGGATAGTTTTAAAGCTCCATGTTTCGCTAGCTTGGGCCAAATTTGGCCCACATTACAACTTGCAATATTCGATTTTTTCCATAGTGAATGGGGACAAACGAGAAATCGCATCCCTTCAACAGAACCCTAAGCATGAACATCAGCGTAATTATGCCCATGCAAGGATTCCTTGGGATTTTGTTTATTAATTTGTGATTGATACAATAGCAACAGCATGGCTTCTAAAAAGCTTGTAAAAACGAACTCTTCGACAACGCAAGGAAAGGAGCGAACCATAAATAATTGAACAAAAGTTGCCATGTAAGATACTATAAGTTATCATCATCTACTCCTACCTCTCACCAATTTTTATTATTCCTTGAACTGTTATCACCGAATTTAAAAAAAAACTGCACCAATGGCTTAGGTTAGGTTAGATTTAGTATGTCCTGGATTTTTTAAACAGTTTATGGGGCTAAACGAAAATCAGAGATTTTTAACCATCACCAATGCCTGTCGACATCCGCACAGTTGCTACGTGATCCCCTTCAATGGGCCATTTAGATATAATACACTCGTGAAGTGATGGTAGACCACTATGTGTCGATCACAATATGCATGCGAGCTGTGCCCCGCGATTTCGTTTGTGAAATATATCCCAAGGAAACCAATAGCAGGATAGCAAAAGAGTTTTCATGTTAATCCAGATTGTAATTAATAACACTGCCAAGCTTTAATCAATTTCGAGTGACAAACATAAATACGAATTTACAATACTATGATGTTTGAGAGAGGCACTTCCTGCCGGTCATCGACGCGAGCCGACCGACACAATCACAATGCGACAATCACACTTAACGCGAAAATTTTTACCACTATTTTTACCAGACCAGGTATAACATCTTTGCCATGCACCGGTTGTGCATGACGAACCGTTGTACCAAGTGTGCATGGCATAGTTAATCTTCTTCTTCCTAGCCTTATCCCATTTCTATAGCAGATGATATATGATACTCATTATATTTTCCTTCATCATGACAGCACTCAGTAGGTGTACTTAAGTTAGAAATACTCATTGATACATGGCCCGGATCGAACCCGGACTACCACCAGAGTGGGTGTCCGTAGCGCTAACCACTGGACCACTGAGGCTCGTTTGATGGCACAGTTACCAATGATAGAAATGCAGATATTTAGGGCTTCGCTAGAGCCGCATTGCTGACTCCCGGGCGAGTCACACCAATCGAATGGAGAGGAGGCCGCCTTTGATAAGCCAAATAATATATGAGCTCAATTATTTCTACACACATGGCATGGTATTATTGATGCTGTAAATAAATATTGTAGGATACGCCCAAAACAATTCAGATCTATCTTTACCTATGCGGGAGAAGAGGGGGGGTTCTTCCCTATAATCTCACGACACAAGAGCCTTCGCCAGTCCGTTGGACCGTTGTGGTAATTGCAACAATAATATCCATGAACTTATCACGCCACGTTAGCCCAGTCCAATGCTAAGTACCGTAGGGACTTGTGTTACAGGTACTTGACAACGGATATATAAACATCCATGGCCTGGGCGGGATACGCACCCGCGACCTCTGGCCTGACTTGTGCGAACATCTGAGGCCTGTTCCCACTGCGCCAGTCGGTCGTCCATAGCAACGCCATCACTATTAGGTCCTCCCTAAACGCATAGTTTGCTTAATACTAAATAGGCCTTCGGTCCTCCCTAAACGCATAGTTTGCTTAATACTAAATAGGCCTTCGGTCCTCCCTAAACGCATAGTTTGCTTAATACTAAATAGGCCTTCCTATACACAGGATGGGGATTGTGACACAACAGTAACTCGGACAGAGTTCCTATATTTTTTATAGAGCACGAGGGCAAACGAGCAACATTAGCATAATTCTACGCCAGTCCCCCAAATAGTTCAGTCGCAATATTTTTTTTAACCTCTACGTTGTGTCAAGCCGATTCGTTATCATCATCTCCACCTCTCCTCCATTCCACGGAGGGTGTCATGTGAACGAACAATATCTCCCCGGCCGTGCCGGCCCAGTTCTGCTGCAATGTAGCATAGCACTACCTCTGACCTAACATTTTTTTCATAGTATAGGTGGGACAAACGTGAAATCGGAGCCTGTTTACGTCTTCGGACACCCATGAACATCCACATATTTACTATGCCGTGCCACCTCCCCCATGGGCCACCTGCTACGCACAAACGGCGCGAAAAGCGACACCGAGGACTTCACGCTGGTATCATGTAAGTGAGAGGTACCTCCGCGGTCGTGTCAGCTAAATGTACTACTAGTACTGCGAAAACCGACTGCGTAAAATATATTTTAACGTACACAACGTTATTCACTTTATCAAGCCGAATATAACGCTCATACATACACACTCACACACACACACACACATACACACACACACACACACACACACACACACACATACACAGACACACACATACATACATACATACATACATACATACATACATACCTACCTACATACATACATACATACATACATACATACATACATACAAACAAACAAACAGACATACATACATACAGACATACATACATACATACATACATACATACATACCTATAGTCGTGGTTAAAGGATGAGGATGACCGGGGAGTGCACTCGTGGCGGCGCACACACTTGTGCACTATACTACGTCGTACGCAGGGGGCTAGTCTCTATGGAGACGGCCGCCGCGGCCGAAATTCGTCTGGGACGACATATTATTCTTGCTCTGAATGAAACACTGGAATTGTAACAGTGACAATAGTCCTTTTAGAAGCACGTACAAACGGCAACGAGCTAATGATGAGCGTTGAATCCATATGTAAACCAAAGGCCTCTTTAAGCTGCAAATATAATAAGCGTTTTTATATTTCATTAGGATGGGCTTATTCGAGATGAGTGCTTATCGGGTTACGTCGAGTTAGCCACAGAGCTTGTGGTGTGTAGACACGGCAAAATAAGAAAAAATGTGTGTGTTTGTTTGTCATATCCATGATCATGATGTCTTTATGAAACCTTTTTTTTTTCAAAATTCTCAAGGAATTTTCGTACAGTCTTCACCAATTTGTACAGGATTCCAGAGGAAAGTTTTAGTGTTGAGTTAAAAAATAGGTCTCATTTATTCACGAGCTGGCATTCACGATACGAATTGCTTTGTTTGTTTGTTCGCGCTAATCTAAGGAACTACCGTAACAAGTTGAAAAACCATTTTGTTTGGAATAGATCATTTTTCGAATAAGGCTATATGACACTATGACTAATAGGACCGGAGTTAGGAGCGTGAACCCACGGGGTGTAGCCAGCAAAATGTAAAGAATTTTAATAGTCTTTTTACAAATTGTGACCGTCTGCACATCCTTTTATAAGATGAAGTGCTACGCTGCGGCTTAGTCGAGTTGGCCTTTTTCACGCTACTGTAGGTATTGCCTCCTTTTTTTATAAAATAGAAGAACAAACCAGCACGTAGAGCAGTAAAATGGAGCATGGAACTACCTTTTACTTCCCTTGTTATATTATACAACCAAGTCCCCAAAGTATAGCTGCCAACATGTGGTTTATTTTTTCAAAATGTACTAAACAAATTTTCATGCGGTTTTCACCTATACGATTCCCGATGAAGGTTTTAATACATAATTTCTTAAGATGAAAACACTATAGACGGGTGAAACCGGAGCGGATCACTAGTGTTATGTAAAAGAGGAAAATAATCGCCCAATTATGTAAGATTCGTAACTCTGTGACGTATTTAAGTGGGTATTGGGAGTGGCCGTAAGTGGTGTGTTTGCGGTGGCCTCTCTATATCGGCTGATATCCTAGTATCGATAAACTCGCCTCTCCACCGCGCATCGAACGTTCGATTTGCGTTTAAACCTTTTATCGATTTCATTAAATCACTATTTTAGTGTTTTCCAAATTTTATTCGACTATGGTCCGTCTTAATTTTATTTATAAGCTTCACGCTTTAATTCACTGTTTATTTTGATTTCAATGATTTATGCTAAGATTTGATCATAAATATTTTATTTCTAGTTAAATAAGGACGAGACAAGGCAGGTGTGTAACGATCGTGATATGTGGCACTCCGTCCTCTCTACCCCACTGGAGGTCTGGCGTGAGGACGTGTTATTGTAATCATATTTCACGATTAGATATATACTTTACTTCCTACGAATATAATAAATGTTTGTATAAAAATACGCACGCACTCACGCACTCACGCACGCACGCACGCACGCACACACGCACGCACCTGGAGGATGTACTACACGGGAGAAACCTTCATAGAGACCATATAGATAGGGAAGAGAAGCAAGCTTTTTTATATTGACCGTAATAGTAGTAGTTTTGACCGTAGTGTCGAATACCTACAAAAACCACCTCTAAAGCCACCAGTGCCATTGGTGAGGTGACGGTTAGTCCCTCGCCTCCCTCACGGAAGGGTTGTTCGCAGCACAGGCAACGCCACCGTCGTCCTGTGGTGCCCCACCAACAGTGCATCCCATCCTCAAACTTAGATACGGCCGTCGAAGTCGAAAGAGACAGCGAGAGTGGGTGACTTTCTCTTTTTATCTCTCTCTTTTTTCTTCAATTCTCTCTGCGCGATCCGCATGCGAGATTAGATAGACAAATATAGTAGTGCCTTCTCATCTTCCTATCCACAACTTCTACCACTTTTCCCTTCAACCGTGAAAGATTCAGCCCTTCTCCCTTCTCTTCGTGTACCCGTAGTGGGGTTACAGCCCGGCCTAGGTGCTGACCGCCTGGGGCGACACAGGTGAACAGATGGGCTTAAGGGATCCAGAGGCTGCGACTCCTCCACTAATCATGTAGCCACCATCATGCGGATCTTATGACCGGCTCCAAAAGCCCGCTCCTTATAAATGAGGTAGAAACAACAGACGCCTCAAGGGACACATAAGTCTTGGAACGGCTTCCTCAGTCCCCATCAAGGGGTTAGAGGTGACGCAGTGCGCCCATCTTCCTTCTCTATTCACCAAGACGGCCACACGCCGTCATATAACTGGCTATGTCATTCCTTTTCTCTCTCTCTCTCTCTCTCTCTCTCTCTCTCTCTATATATATATATATATATATATATATATATATAGACAGAGATAGATTTATAGTTAAAAAAAAATTACCTTGCTATGCCAAAGAATATACTTTTCATTCGTGTATGGCATGTTTGAGCTCGCTAGTCAAAGGAACTTATCTCTTTGTCTTGATGAATCCATTCACTATCGAGCTCGATATCGAGCTGTGACAGTTACTATTTACGCTACGAGAAAACCGCGGTGTGCTGCTAGTTATCTCTATGGATATGGATAATTGGTTTATATCTGTTGCCCTGTATGTACAGAAGAACTGATTAAGTTATTATTAGGATATATTTTATGCTAGCGAAACCGTGGGGCACAGTTAGGAATACATATCCAACACAATCCATTTTTTTGAAAAATGATGCCCAGTAGACATGTGTGATGCTTATCGCCCTGTCAGAGCTATCAGATCTCAAGTGGATTCCGTAAAATATCTATTTAGTGAGAGGTAGACCATGCTGACCTCGGAGGGGAGGAAAGTGTAGGGCAACGTATCCACATGTTAATATGTCTATCGTCGCTAGTCCTGAAAATGCACCTCTTGCTCGCTTGCATACTAAAATAAAAAAACACGGATTTTCTTCACTTTTTTTGGATTTTTTTCATTACATAAAGCTTGATGGTTTCCCTCAAGTTTTTACTATCTTTTCCTCCGTACTCCGTGTAGTATTTATAAAGTTGATTTGTTATAGACAGTTTCTTTGTTACTTTTGTAGTGATTATAATAATGATTTAATTTCAATGCACTTTTGGCGGAAGCTTTTTTTATAAAATATGCTCTACTAAAATATGTCTACCGACGCAAATAAATGTCCACATAATTACTGTGCCTCGATACTGCCGCCAGAATATTTACGGAATTATTGTGAGCAGCGCAAATAAAACGTGCAGGAGCTTTTTTTTTTATAGAATAGGGGTGCAAACGGCAATAGGAGCCTTTTTACGACTACCGGCGCCCATGAACATCCACATAATTACCATGCCGATGCTTTGCCTAGCCTTTATTAAACGGGAACGTTAAGAGTGGATTGATAATGAGAAATGCATGTATTATTGATAATAATTGTAGCAAAACAATTACTTAGTGAAACTATATCATTGATTAAAAACAATTTTACAACCAAACACTAAATTTGACAAAAAAAATAAGATTTGATAGTTTAATCTGAGCCTAAAATAAATTCGCGATGTATATAGAAAATGCGAGAGACATCTAGAATTAATATAATGAAACCTCGGAACAGTAGCTAGATGGCGCTGTACAGCTATACCTCAGTATTGTTTCTACACAGCACTAGATGGCAGAAGTGAAACAGTTTTAGTTAATTATGTAACGTTAATTTCGTTTGTTAGAAGTGAAATACATACTTGCATTAATTTTCAATTTTTTTATGATTACAAATTTTCATTAATACAAAATAAGACGTTACGTTATTTTAATTTTAAATTGCCACTGCACCTATTCGATAACAGATGGCGTTGTAGTATCAGTTGAGAACACTTTACTTATAGTAGGGCAATTTTTGAAAATAAAAAATATATAAGATAGTAATTACTTTCAATGAATTCCTAACAAACTCCATGTACAAATATTGATTACGTAACACAAGACACCGCATATATAATAATTTGTTCATTGTACCACCGTCACGAGACACAACACTGATAGAAACCACATGGCGGCTGGTACAGCTTTGAAACCGACACCTAAATTACTCCCTGTCTTATTGTACACAGATTTCGGATTGTTCACAGATACATCTTAATATTGATCATGTGAAAATAACATTGACGTACGAATGTTTCCGTATTAAATTATAAACAAATACAGTAATTCGTAATATTCCGTTCAAAAACTACGAATTACTAATTTAAGATTATTTTATTTATTTATATTAAGATGATTAGACAAGATTAGTTCAAAGGTCTCGATCCTAGAATATAAGAAGATACACGTGTTGACGGATGGCATTCTTTTTGATTTTTCTTATTTAGGTACCTAATATGGAAGGAAGAGGTAGTGCCATGCATAGTGTATGACACTACATACTCCTATGCAACGGAATTGGGCCGGCAAGACTGGGGAGGTACCTCTCGCTCACGTAACACCACCGTAAGCCGACATCTTCAGTGTCGCGATTCGTGCGGTTTGTGAGTCGCCGACGGCTCATCGGGCGGGGGGGGTGGCAGGAGGGCAACACACCGGCATAATAATTATGTGGATGTTCATCGGTGTCGGTATACGTAAAAAGGCATCGATTTCTCGTTTGCCCCCTTGTTCTTAAAAAAAAAATTGCTGTCGATGCTATGGCATTTGCCATACTCTTTTGTGTCTTTATGTATGTTTTAATAATAACAATCTTTATCCAAGCAAGCACTTTGTTAGTTGAATACTCTTGATACTTAGCCTGTGATTAGTAATATAACATTCATTCTTTACATTTGCCGTAAGCGGTGCGCGATAACGCAAAAACTATTTACGTGAACGCTGTCAAGACTCGCTATCATATCAAGTGCGCTGTTGGAACTGTCTCGAACTCTGCACATCAGAAATGCACATCTTTTACGCATCGTCATGGAGGAACAATTTACTCGCGTTTCCGTAAATATCCCTGATGCGCTAAAATATCTAGACAGACCCAGCAACATCCTGAGAGCATTGTTAAATTGAACTTTTAAAAATTATTGTATTGTATGTGGCGTGACATGCAACGCACGTTACGATAGAGTGGCCACTCGTCCCCACCATGGTTCAAGCCTTGTCGTGGCGGTGGGGCTTCAATTAAACCCAGGCGAAGCCAATTGAACGGAGGAGGGGGCTAAAGATCAGGAGGAGAGCGCTTCCTGCTCTCGGTACCCCTCTTATAAGAAGAGGGGACCAAAGAGAAACAGGAGGAGGCGCTTTTGCGCACAGGGCAAGGGGCGAGGATGGGAACGTCACCCCTTTGCACTGTCCCAAAGTCGGTAGGGTTGTCCTGTAGTGCGGGGCAACCCCATCTGTGGAGGTGGAGCCGTCCCCTTAGAGGGCTGACTAGCCGTCGAGGTGCCCTGATGATTTGTTATTCCGGGGACCTCACCAAGGGCGGCACTGATGGCACTCGCGGTGGATTTTGTGGGTATTCGGCACTATCATGTGCCGCGAGTCCCACACACCGCTGGACCCAGGGCCAGTGAAGGCACGTAAATACATTTCCTCGCGTCAACAAAAAAAAAAGGAATAAACAAAGGTGGCCACTCGTGCTGTATTTCAGAGCAATGTTACCATGTGGTCTCTTTAGCGTGAAGGCGTGCTTTCCAACAACAAAAACAACACATCATCACATCAGGTAGGCAGAGCGAATGGAGCGCCACACGTCAAGATCCTTACATACCTGCCTCGCCTCCTCCACTTTCATAACTCTCTTCATACAAATACGCCGGTTGCGAATACTCTGAACACCACCGTCGGACAGTACCCGACCAATTTGGTCGTGGTGTGTTAGTCTGGGTCTTCCCCGGTACCTACATCCTTCCACATTCGCATTGTATATCTGTTTCGTTAACCTTACATACATGTCCGAACCATCGGAGCATGCCATTTCTCATTTTAACACCGACAGTTTCATTCATTCCTAATCTCTCTCTCATTTCTTTATTACGAACGCGGTCGGCGCGGATTATGGCAGATATTTTTCGCTGTGACCTCATCTCGACCGCGTTAATTCTACTTTCATACCTTTACTGACACACCGTAGTGGAGGCGTACTTTATAATCTACAACACCAATGAGGCACAATTAAATAAAGTAGGAGTTAGTCCTTTTTTACTACATAAAAAACAGCTAAAATCCCATTTGTTTGTTTATTTATCATTGCTGAGTATTACTAACCAACTGCAGCAAAAGGTGGGCAATGTTTATGAGCCCATCTACCATAGAGATCGTTAAAGAAGTAATTCTTTCTGATTTCTATGGTGATTATCTATGGCTTGACGAATTTTAAGACGTTGTAATATTGTCATTATATTCGTAACGACATCGATAAATTATTTAATTTAAATTAATAAAGTTTCTACATGACATCCACGTAGTTAAAAAGCTAGGTATATGGAAAACTTGTTCGGATGTTTATGGCCGTGTGAGTTCTAAATGTAATGAACACTATGCTTTAAAAATGGTTATCGTTGAGTTGGTTTACGGACTATATAATTTTACGTGATAACGGTTCTCTAATTGAACTGTGATCGTTCCATGGAGCGAAAGAGACGACACTCGGAACATTACTATGACTCAGAACGTTAATGTGACCAATACATTTTCGTGCATGCAATTAGCGATATTGATTTACGAGACGTCACAACCTCATAAATAATCCCAATGTCTCACTCATTTAATCATATCTGACTCATGTTTGATAATTCTGAGATTCACTAGCATCACTGCGCGGTTTCCCCCGCGTAACTCCGGTCCTATTAGTCGTAGCGTCATACTATATAGCCCATAGCCTTCCTCGACAAATGGACTATTCAACACAATAATAATTTTTCAATTCGGGCAAGCTGTTCCTGAGCTTAGCACAGACGAACAATCAAATTCTTCAGCTTTATATTATTAGTATGCATAAACCTGATATGACGTCACCCCACGAGTGTCAACACTGAGTGATGCAGTGGGGCACCTCGCGAGACCACTGCCAGGGTGACTCATGGCCTCTCATCTCATAAATCGATATTTGAGTGACGTAAATAAGGGAACATTCAAATTGATAAGTTGTTTGAGGGATTCAGTTGATGTATGCTTAGGTTGCTGCCACCCGGTGGACTAACACCACCACCATAACGCTCCGTGGGAGAGGGAGTCTATGTCCAGCTGTGGACGACATCCGGCTGATGATGATAGGTTGGCATACAGATAAGTCTCATTATTATGTTGTCAATAATTACCTCAGAATCTGTAGAGGAATGTATGTACTGGCTGGCGCAGTGGTAACGTGCTGGGATAATTGTGCATGTTGCCCCCAAGGTGGCGGGTTCTAATCCCGCTAAAAGGTCGTGGATGTTTATCTATCTATTACATTCATTTCTATACTGAAAATGGTAAATATAAACAAATTATTAACAAAGAATATTGAATATATTTCCTAGTAGTACACTGGGCTAGCGTGGTGTGATAATTACACAAATATCATTATTAATATAATAATACGTGAAACAAAATCTCTTTAGACCTATTTTATGAAAGTTCGGCGGATGGGGGAGTATGACATTTGGCACACATGTAGTTTGTGTGCTGTATAGATCGCCATATTGCATTACGGCTAGACATTTTCAAAAACCTAGCCGTTTTGATATGTGGCGGGCCAACGATTGGCCGCCTTGTCATTCTTCAATATGGTGGCTGACGTTTAGCCTCATTCAATATTTAATTTTATGCAGATGATCAATACACGTATGTTTTAGATTAGGCCAAGTGTTTTGAGTGCAAATAAAAAAAAAATAACCGAACTACAAAGCCTTAGTCGGGAGCTCCCGCCTAAACCTCCCAACCTATCCGGGTATAGCTTTTTTATTTCTCTGTATTCTACAATCGGCGCCATTGTTGTTGTCATATCAAGCAACGCCACGGGTGTTAAAATTAGAACTAAAATATGTCAAGGATGCGTGTAATAATCCGCTTAAATTCAATAAAGCTATTGTGAATAAAGCATAATGCCGAATGCTTTGTGGCAGAATTTCACACAGCCGTATTCAATCCGGCTAATTGCTGGCGCGCCGCAAAACGGAACAACCCTGTTCTTGAAAATGACTAGCCGTAATCAAATACGGCGATTTAGACAATCCGACTGCGACTGTTATTATAACGTACGACATACAGATTTATTATATACCTATGTATGTCATATTTTCGATATGTTACGACAAAAATATATTACTTCTAACACAATAAAATCAGCTTCCAAAAGAGCAGTCGGTAGTTTTTCATATAGTTAAATCTAATAAGAGTTTACGGTGTAAGACATTCGTTGTCCTCATTAGAAGGAGAAAAAAAAATAGAACTTTTTTTTTGGTGATCATCAAAATACCGATCCCTCTTGCTTTTGTCATATATCAAAAACTGCAACCAATGCCGTTTTTAGTTTTTTTATTCAATTTTATTTTTAGCAACGGAATATATTCAATGTTTGTTAAAAAGAAAAGCTAAAAGTGTATGAAGTAACGTCTAATCTTATCAATGCACTGACAAATATGGGATCATACACATCTGGGGTTGCGCAAAAACGTTATAAAAACCACCGGCGCCTACCCGCCAATAAATTACATTGGCATTTTGTCAATACGCCGCCCAACACCGCCCTGTTTCATGAAAAAGAAACATAAGTGGTTATGACAGGGATTTTTTAAAAATGGAATATGTATGTTCTATAAAACATAAGATTCCTTTTTTAAATATTGAAAATGGAATTCTTATTATGTACTATGAATAGATTATGCTACTTTTTTAATAAGTTTATTTTATTATGAAAAGAAATCTAGGTACATAATGAGGTTGTGACAGGCCTTTTGAAAGTCGAATCTTGAAGACGAATGAAATTTCCAATGGGGGAAGGTGAAAAGGAGGAAACGCATCGGCATAATTATGCGCATTTTCATGGGCGTCGGTAGTCGTTGAAAGGGTCCGATTGCTCGTTTGTCCCCCTACACTATAAAAAACCATTTTGAATATTAATACAAGGAAGAAAACATACTTAATTGTGGGCACATAAGTGTTTACAAAGGCTTGCCAGCTCGTACACAAGGGCGAACGGCTAGGGTAGCGACTTGTACCAGACAACCATAAATAAAGAAAAATTGCACAAACATTACGGAGTAGGATCGTAACAGAAAGTAAGAAAACAAAGGAATAATTTAATTATTATAATCGATACTAGTTTAATGTAAAATAAATATCCATATAAATTAATAACTAATACATCCGTACAGACATACATAAATACATACGTAGAATGTTATAAATTATACAATTATTTGCACTCTCATTTACATTTTACACCATGTATAATATTCCTTAAGGAATACCTTAAAATAATCAAGGTTTATCGCTTAATATAATAAAGAAATGAATAGAAAAATCATGTGAAACAGTAACCGGAGAGTAACACTTTATTGTGCTTACATCGTTTACATGAAAATAGTCTTCAGAAGCTGGAATAAACTCAAGCTGCTTGTATAGCTATAAGTATAGAGTATTTTGTTGCAAAGTGAAACGAACGCGTTGAAGAAAACACGGCTCCCACCCAATGGGTCACCGGCTACTGACAACCCGCACGAAAATATTCTGGCATTTTACGCCGTTATCATAGAGGAAATTCTATTGCAATTCAGCATCGCACTACCTCCAAAAATATGTCTAGAATTTAAGATACAAGTAGGAACTAAATAGCCCATAAAACAAAAGCGTATAACAGTTGTGGCCTATAGTGTTTGTGGCTTATAAAAAAGAAAAGGTTTTTGTGTCCGGTGTCTGCTACACGTAAATATTTTTTTTACTGCTGTATGCTGGCGGAAGTGTCGAGTGTCGTGGTGTGAGTGTCGGCAGTGGGGTTTAGTAGCCTGGCATGAACCCAGGCGTAGCCAAATGAATCGAGGGGATCTTTGCACCCCTCTTATAAGAGGAGGGGGCTTAAAGATCAGGAAGAGGAATTGCTCTCGGTACCCCTCTTATAGGAAGAGGGTACCTAAGAGCAACAGGAGGTGGCGCTTATGCGCGCGGGGTAAGGGCGAGGATGGGAACCTCACGCCATTGCACTGTCCTAAAGTCGGTGGGGTTGTCTTGTAATGCTGGGCAACCCCCTCTGTGGAGGTGGAGTTGCCCCCACAGGGGGTTGACTAGCCGTCGAAGTGCCCTGATGATTGTTTTTCCGGGGCACCAAATAAAGGGGGTCCCGATGGCATTCGCGGTGGTTTTGTGGGTATTCGGCACTCATGTGCCGCGAGTCTCACACACCACTGGACCTCATCCAGGGCCGGTGAATTCGCGTAAATGCGTAGCCCCGCGTCAACAAAAAAAAACAAAAGTTTCCAGTGCTGCTTCATCGGTTCCTATAAGACTCGTCGGGCGACTATCTATGTGTGCTTGTGGACGATAGGGGGACAGACCCCCTCCCGCAGATCGGAATGATGCTTTGTGATAGATATCTAAGATTAGCTAAAATTACTATCATTATATTGGCCGAGGGGACCTGTTCCCTTCGGATCCCCACTCTAATTAGGGGGGTCCGAGGGGAATGCTCTGTCAGCGACAGGACAAAGTTGGCCACCCCTGGTTTAGACTATCACGCCAACTAGTGACTGTGTCGTGTACTTCTCTGGTACAATTTAACGTAACACGTGTGCAGCAGTTAAAGTTGGCCTTACATAGGGGCTGGAAGAGCTCATTGAGCTATCATGACTAGGTTGAATAGCCCATAAAACCAAAGGCCTTGTAAACTTTACGGCTTATAAAAAAAGGCGCGAAATCTTAGTCCATGAGCTAGCGTATCCGGTATCTGTCACACGAAACCATAAACAAAGCTTGCGCAATATGTGTCGTATTTTAAAAACATAAAATCGATATTTACGACTGTCCAACTTGTCAATGGAACGTAAAATTTTATGGTCGAAAAAATTAAGGTCAAATATTGCGCAAAAAGTGGTCAGATCGCGTCAAATTTGTCAGTGAGTTATTGCGAACATATTTCACCAGAGGCGGGATGGCGCCAGTTCAGTGGTGTGTAAAAAACAACAAAATTAGATGACCTATTTGTCTATTAAGCCCGACTGTGCGAAAATGTGTGCGTATTTTTGAGCTGTACCGATAAATAAAAAGAAACTTAGGAGAATGGTTTCTTCACTTGTTATAAGTCGCAAGACCCCAAGCGCTGTCTCTCTGTATATGATCGATGATTTTTCACAATATACAAACTGGATTTTCATGCTTCTTTTACCCATAGACACAGCGATTCCTGAGTAAAGCGCCAGTTCTTTGCGTGCGAAGCCAAGGCGGAATGCTAGTAAAAATATATTTTCGATGTCATTTCCATTAGGCCCGACGTTTCAGGCGATTTACAGCAGCGATGGTCACGGATGGACTATGATAACAGATGTTCCGATTAATGCAGTAAGTGTTAATTGTCTTGTTGTTTTTGAGGTGTGTGTGTGAGTGTGTTTGGTTTTTGATTTGATTATCTTTGTAACTAGGACCCAAAGAGAGGAAAGCGCCAGGCTGTACGCTTTACTAGGTGTATTTTCATATGTCTTCGCGATTTTAAAATTGTTAAAGTTGGTATCACTGGCTATCAGTTTTCCGTACCAGTGGAAAAAAGTGTGAAACAGCATCGTGTGAGATCGACTATGACACCAGCGTAACACTGCGCTCAAATCGCGTACGTCTCACGCATTTTTTAACATCAAAATCATGATTGTTTTAGTAAATTATTTTATCCTATGAATTTGTCATGATAGCTCAGCCAGCTCCTCCAGCCCCCGGTATAACACTAGGCCAGCTTTAGCTGCCGCGCGTAAGTTGCCTCCTCAGAGAATGGAGGAGAGGACCGCGTCCTCTCCTCCATAATGATATTATTTACTTTAGATAATCTTAAATATATATCGGTACGCATCCTTCCCATTTGCGGGAAAGTAGGAGGGGGGGGGGTCTGTTCACCTATCGACCACAATCACACCTAGACCGTCGCCCGACGTGACCCATATTAACCGATGAAGCTGCACTAGACACTTCCGTCAGCCTAGACCAGGAAATAAAAAGTGTGAATTCCAGTCACGCGCACCCGTGGTTGTGCACACATGTGTGAGTTTGTAATCACTTTTAAGAAAACCATATTGATTTTATTAATGGACATCTCGTCATAATACATTAATGAAAATTATATGATGGTATACGAAGAAGCAAAGGTTGAATCATGGACGAGGTATGGTTTGAACCTCCGATGAACCGCCATCAGCGGGCCGCGGCAATTAATCGAGTGAAACAGAATGAGAACATTAAACTGTGCACATGTACTGAACACTGATAACGCTGAGATCCTATTGTACACCGCCGGCGCGGAAAATAGGCTACGTGACGTGTTTAATTTAGCACCATCATCATCATCATTATCAGCCCTTATCGGTCCACTGCTGGACGCAGGCCTCTCTCAATGGACGCCAAGACGACCGATCTCCTGCTACTCGCATCCGTCCCAGACCGGCTACTGCACGGAGATCGTCTTCCCACCTGGCGAACGGTCGACATACACTCCAGAAACTTACTGGCCCATCTACTATCTGTTCTTCTGTGCCAGCCCATTGCCATTTCAGCGAGCTTATTCGTCGCTTGCTGTCGGATACTATTGTAACCAATTACATATTTAGCATACCGGCTTATTTTATTTAAATTGTTAAATGTAAATGTCATTACATTTTAAATTTCAACGAATCTCTAGCGCAAAAAGGAGGTAAATAAGCATAATTCCGACGTAAGCCGAGAAGCGTCTTGAGTTTTGAGCTTTTAGCTATCAACTGGGTAAGGTAGCTCGCATCATAGAATACCGTTTGTCGAAATCCACTTGAGTTTCATGTAGACGCCCTCCAACTCTCAGAATTTCGTTCCCATAGAAAAAGGGCAAGGGCAGACCATATTTTTATTGCTTATTTCTGAATGTAGTCTAATCAAAATGCAATCGTTATAACACCACTGAACGTCCATTTGTCGCTCCTTCTGTCCGTGCATCTAGTTACAACACCTAAAGGACACATTTTCTCGGCGATGTAAAATACTGAAATTTGGTAAGAAATGACACTCTACAGTGGTGTCAAACTAATGTTTTTTATTTTTATTATCAATAAAGAGATAAACGCAATACAAAATTTCACAAACACGTAATAGCGACAAAAAACCACTAAAGTTTAAACGAGTGTTATACATTCACGCCGTAGTTTTACGGCAACATGTATTAATTAATAAATTAAGCACGTACGTAGATTAGCATATCAGGTTTAAGCGCTTTATGTTACACTTTAAGTGATTTTTCTAGTGATTAATCACTTATCAATGGAATCACTCTTAAAAACGATAATTCGTCACCTTTATAAATATTCATCACCTTTAAAAAATTATATTTCACTGGTTTGTTAGTTTTATGTATACATAAAATCTCTGAAATTGTCTACAAAAAAATCATACCACGGATTATTAAGATGTCACAGCAGGGGGCTCTGGTTATTGTGTGCTTCGGAAGATGTTCGAGATAAAGTTATGAGAAGTACCTAAACGTAAACGTAAAGTCTTTATAACTATGTATTTACTTAGTTAGCTCATAAGTTTCGGCTAATTGTGAGCGGTCATCAACGTGGACTCACTATTTTGTTAAGGTCGTGGGGAGGCGCTGTATGAAAGTGCCTCGTGACCGTGACCTGTGGCACTCTATGGACGAGGCATATGTCCAGCAGTGGATGATGAGGTGGATGATAATAATAATAGTAATGATGATGATGCATGACAAATTTCCTTTGGCTTCCATTCCAATGACCAACTTGTACACAGTTTAACCATGACCTGGTCGTGCTGACCTAATTCGAGAAGGAGTGTACGGCCCCCCCCCCCTCCCAGTCTTGATCCACACTATGATCCATTCATTCGCGTCAGCTCTGGGGCCATTTTAGAGCAATCGGGCCTGAGCTGCCCTTTACGTCAGGGTAGGGGGATGAGGGACCGCGCGGTATCTCCGGCCATGACAATAATAGTTAAATGAGTTTTTACGAACACTTTCATATCGGGATGCATCTCTCCCATCTGTGAGAGAATGAAAAGGTTGGACACCACTTCGGCCCCAAACCTAGTCCCGTCGGGCGACGAGTGCTCATAATAATCCGATAAAGCTGTAATGGGCTTCGCTTCCGCGGCATAAGTTAAGGTCTGAAATAAAAAAAGACCAGACACGAGTGCAATATATAATTAGGTATACACAGTTCTTGTGGCCCGCGGTGTACCGCGTGGAACGGGAGTCCGCCGTCCAAATAAAAGCTAACGAGCGGCGCTGTACGGGGGCTTAGTAATGGAGTACAGGCACAAGGGAAACAGGATCGCTTATAGTATTTACATAATAGACGAACGGACGGGTGATAATAAGAGTACTTATGATATAATAAGAACGAGGTAGTGTCGTGCTACATTGTAGCGGAAT
>JAFELO010000382.1:497554-525595 GCA_017140195.1 Eumaeus atala | reverse complement strand
TCCTTCTTATTTCCTATGTGTGTCGGGCCACTTCTGCCAAAAGAAACATAATTTCAAAAACTATTTGAATTTACTTTTTAAGCAGTTCATAATCAACTATAAAAAGGAATGTTGTATGCTTGTCTGCATGCTTCATTGTTTTATGATTCATTGATAGTGTGGCTACACAGCAAGCGGAAAGAGGCCAAGTCATGTTACGAGTGTTTGGGTAAAAAAAACACAACAAAACACTTCCAAAACGATTGTTGTGGAAGACATATCTACCAAGAGCACCTGTGTGTTTTTCTGAACAATTGTATTTGTGCTTGAAACTGATCTAAATTTTAATTTATTGTATCCCTTTCTCTTTCTTTTTCCCTGGAAGACGCGGGTTTGTATTCTGCCCACGTTATGGATATTTATCTTTGTATTATATGTTTATAGTAAAAATCTTAAATGTACGGAAAACTTCATTATCATTGCTTTCAATGAACGCCAAGACGACCGATCTCCTGCTACTCGCATCCTTCCCGGACCGGCTACTGCACGGAGGCCGTCTTCCCTCGTGGTGAACGGTCGACCAACACTTTGTCTGCCCAAACGCGGCCTCCACTCCAGAACCTTACTGGCCCACCTGCAATCTGTTCTTCTGAGTGTGTGATCAGCTCATTGCCACTTCATTTGCGTGCTCATTCGTCGCGTGATATCGGATACCTTAGTCCTCTGCCTTATGACTTCTTTACGAATTCTGTCGGACAGAGAAACACCCAACATAACACGTTCAATAGCCCGTTGACCTACCGCAAACTTGCGGACCAGTCCTAAATTAAGAGCCCATATTTCGGCCCTGTAGGTCATCACAGGGAGAACCCATTTGTTGAAGACTTTTGTCTTCAAGCTCTGCGGTGCAGGCAACGTGAAAATATGACGAAGCTTCCGGAATGTTGCCCAACCCAACTGAATCCTTCTATCGGTTTACTTCTCGAAGTTATGTCTACCTAAGTGCAATAGTTGTCCGAGGTAGACGTATTCGTCCACTACTTCGGGAACAGCACCATCGACGTTGACCGGCCTGGGGAGAACGTGTTCGTCGAACATGACTCGGATGAAAGACTTTGTCTTGTCCAAGTTCATCGTAAGACCAATACGTCGAGAGGAATCATTTAGGCTGTGCAACATTTTCTGCAAGGTCTCCAATGATTCGGCCAAAACAACAACAATAACGTCAGCGGAACGAAGATGTTAGAGGTAGTAGCCGTTAATATTCATGCCGCATTCTGCCCAGTTTAAAGTCTTAAAGACGTCCTCCAAAGCATTATTGAATTCCTGGCTGGAATTCGTCAAGCTTTATGGTGATTCGATTCGTCAAGACTATTGAGAATAACTTGTAAATATGGCCAAGAAGTGAAATTGATCTGTAATTTTAAAGAAATGATTTGTCACGTTACTTCCAGGCCATGCCTTGGGAGGTACGCCCCGCAGAAGGACATAATTTAAAGAAGAGCCCTAAGAAGCTCGACTGTAATATCGTCCTTCCCCATAAGCCCCATATCGCCTTTCCCCCTTTAGCTGCTCATGAGCTAGAATAATCTCAATGAAACTGACGTCTGGAAGATCAGACTTGCACGCGGATCGTTGTTCAGGGTATCGGGATGAGGAGCGTACGACGTATACAACTTGCTATAGAAAGCTTCGATCTCAGATAAGATCTCAGGCTTAGAAGAAACGGTAACCCCGGACAGACGACTTCTTCCAAGGTTCTCAACAAAACCGATGACCCTCTATTCTGCTCAATCGCTTCGGTAACCCGTTGCGTATTTAAGCAACGAAGGTCTCGGCGTATTAGTTTGCGGATTTGCTCAGAAATAAGCTTGACATCGGCAGACGTAACGTCTTCGGTAACCCGTTGCGTACTTAAGCAACGAAGGTCTCGGCGTATTAGTTTGTGGATTTGCTCAGAAATAAGCTTGACATCGGCAGACGTAACGTCTTCGTGTGTTCTGCGTTCCCTCATAAGTCCAAGCGTCTCATATGAGAGTTTAGCTTTCCTGCTCGTATACTTACTCCTACAGTATCCTTCACCCACGTCCCACATGCAACCAATCACGCCGCTCACGGCCTCGTCAATTGCCATTGTGGTTTCCGACGTATATGGGGCATCGAACCGGTTTTTTAATTCCAGTTGGAATTTTTCGGTACCGACCGTGGATCGCCATAAGTTAGGTCGGAGTGTTGCCTGTACTAAACACGCTCGCGTCGAAAGAAAGAAAGGAAGAAAGAATGAAAATATACTTTATTTTGCACACAAACATATAGATATACGCAAAAAAAAACAATCTTAATTTATGCAAACACATAATATGCACACAAGGCGGTCTTTGTAGGATAGCAATCTCTGCCAGACAACCATGAAAGAAATTAAAAAAAAAATGCAATAATATTATACTTAAAAATGTATAAACATACATAAATATTCATTATATATAATATCATAAAATATTCATCATATATATAAGTACATATTATGTGATGATATGTATACCAATAATGATGCGACAACTGGTCGCAACATAATGAAAGACAAAAAAATTTGCGAAAGCACAATTCTAAATAATGACCTTTAACTAAATTTTTAATTGTTATTAAGGTTTTAGTCTGTTTAATATTTATAGGCAATGTATTCCATAACTTTATAAACATGATTTGAAACGACATTTTATGGAATTTAGTATTATGGACAAGCATATGTAGCAGTAGGTTTTGAGTAGAACGAAGTTCTTTGCATAGTGGGATACGGAATTCAAATTTTCTTTTAGATAATATGGCGTTTTTGGATCGTGTTAAATACTAAAAAGAGATGACAGCAGTTTAGAATTCCGGCGAAACCCAATTGGACGCCACTTGAGCTTTGTTTTTTTGCGCGAAGCTTTGTTTGAGCGAAGTTCTGAAATGTGGTCATATTTGCGCACACCAAATATGAAACTAATGGCCAGATTCTCGAGACGTTAAAGCTTATTAAGCTGTTCTTTGGTCAAATTGGTGAAACAGATGTCAGTATAATCAATAATTGAAAGAAATAACGATTCAGCAATTAAAATTTTGGTAGGGATGGGAAGCAAATGTTGGAGCCGTCTTACAGAATGTCAGACAGAAATCACCTTTCTACTAATCTCCCTGAGGTGGGTGGTCCAGGTCAGGTTTTCATCTATGTACACTCCGAGGTTTTTAACGGTTGTACTAAAAGGTATACCAGTCCCATTGATGAGCACCGGAGGGGTGTTAACCCAGGTAATCCGTATAATCCGTCCCAGGTAATCCAGGTAAATAAGTGCTGGACTACCAATAATGATAACTTGTGTTTTGAGAGGATTACGGTAAAGTCCATGGCAGTTGCTCCAAGTTGATATTAAAGATAGATCATTACTTAATGTGCAGGTAGCATCATGCAGCTCATCAAGAGATGCTGGCCTATAAATTTGCAGATCATCAGCATACATATGGAGTGAGGACGACATTGATTTTGTAATCGTGTTTATAAAGAGGGCAAATAGAATTGGGGACAAAACACCGCCTTGAGGAACACCAGCCGTGAGATTGCCCCATTCCGAGCAATTTTCGTCAATTTGGACTCTCTGCCTACGTCCCGTTAAGTAGCAGCGGCACCAATGTACTGCCATCGGTGATATATTTAATGTTAAAAACAAATCCAAAAGTACCTTATGATCTAAGGAGTTGAATGCATTACTGAAATTAAGTAAAGTCAGTACTGTCAGTTGTTTACGGTTCATACCTAAGCGAATGTCGTCAGTTACCTTGGTGAGAGTGCTGCTATTCGTACTATGACCAGTACGGAAACGAGATTGGAAAGTGTTAATGATATTATTATTGTTAATGTATATTGTGAGCTGTTGGTGAACTGTGTGTTCCAATACTTTTGAACTGGATTGTTTGGGTAAGGAAATAATATTAGCGTCCTTCCAGATAGCAATAAACGCATGAAAGTAAAGAGAATAGTTACATATGTGAAAGCCTAGATTAAGAGAGCCTCTAATCAGTCGGTGAACACTTCCGGTTTTAAACCTGTTGATCGCGGAGACATCCCTAAATATAGGCTTTCGGTCCGTCATAATGAAGTCAATGTCGCTCCATGTCACAGTATCGGGGCTCCGCCTTGTCCACTTCCTATGGGGCCTATAAGAGTTCATTAAGGAGAGGCCCTCTTTCTCGAGGAAGTTTACCAGCATTTTCCCCCTGCGATTTCAACTTCCGACTCCATGTGGTCCCAGACTCGATTCGATGCCATTTCGTAATCTCACTTTGACATTAAATTTGCCCATAATAATATTAAAGTGGGCCTTACAGTTATGTAAGGCCATTGAGACATGATCATAGATTGCCTCCACGTCGTCACCTGAATGTGTCGAGTTTGGTGCGTATACTTGTATCACTTTGACACTGTAATTGTTAGTGAGTTTAAGTACGAGATACGCCACCCTACTCGACACACTAGAGACTTCGGCGATGTTGCCTACGAGGGATTTATTCACGAGGAATCCCGCGCCGCCTTGTGATGGAGCGTCGCCTTCCCTGAAGTGGAATAGGTGACACGATGGCAGAGTTATGGTGTCTTCACCTTGTCTTTGGACTTCACATAACACCAGAACGTGCCATCGGATTTTCTCAGTTCCATCTCCAGCTCAACCTAAGTGATTATCTAGTCGAAGCGTTAGTCCGTTACACGTAGTCAGGACAAATCAGTGGTAGCGATCCGTAGCCCGGAGATTCTTAGAACCCCTTGTTCCAGGACTAGTGTATCTACTGGGAACTAGGGACCTAATTCTGCTGTTGTCGTACATATAAGGTAAATGCACGTAATTGCCACGCTGAGCAGGCTGATTGGCAATCGCAGATTAGGTTTCGGAACAGCACCACAGCTGCCTGTCGCCGATCCGATTGATGGTATCACCATCACTCGTCGCGAGCGCCGTCCAGTGTTCCCGTCTATTTCACTGTCACTATGAAGCAGACGGGACACCAGAGAACCAGGTCGCTGAAGCCTCCTAGATCCTAAGAGGCCCTTTGGCGAGTTTTACTTCAGTCTGGGCTTGGATTGAGGGTGAGGGATTTACACAAAAAAATTTTTTTTTAATTATAAATTCCCCTGCTTCACCCCCCCCCCCTCCAAAAAGGGCCAACGGTTTCTCACAAACCGCACGAAATGCGCTAGCATAGCCTACCGCTTTATTTATAACCAGCTTCATCGATCAACAGTTACAATGGTGACGAAAGGTTTCACACGTCAAAATTAAAGTTAAGTGTTACAGTAATCAGTTGAATATTTAACTGTGACCCTAAACCTAAGCCGCACTAACTGTCAAATAAAATGCACACATAACGGCGGCTGTTTGACTTGAGTGGGGCGTTTTTCTGAAATGACCCGTGAGATTATTACGAGTAAACACTGATTTACAAAAAAAAAACCCGATCAAGTACGAGTTGGGCTCGAGGAGAGGGTTCCGTACTAACGCGAACAATCTGTCCGTATGTACGTCTTTTTCTAATAGAATAGGGGGGGACAATCAGAGCATTTTTACGACTACCTACGCCCATGGACATCCACATAATTACTATGCGGATGCGTTGCCCTCCCTCTCCCCAATGGGCCACCGGCTACTCACAAACAGCACGAAACGCGAACGCGACACTGAAGATGTCAGTTTACGACCGCAACCGGAACCCAGGACTCACTACTATGGTTGAACATGCTTGCCACTAGGTCATAAGGCAGTCTATAATAAAAAAAAGAAATGACAAACTTATACTTGTAGTTCATTTCGTATATTTGTGTACGCTAGAAGTATAACTTCAACCGTACAGACGGGCGACATAGAGAACCCATAGGCTTCCATTTTTCCATTTCAGATACGGAACCCTAAAGTATAAATCAAATGCGGATACCCATATCGTCGAGTATCGATTACGTAAACTAGAAAATAAATTTGTTCTTTGTTAGAATTAAATGAAAGCAGTGGTAAGCTACCGCAATGTTTTATTAGTCTTTTAACAATTATGCACATACACTAACAATGTTTAGCGAATAGTGACGCCGAGAAAAACGAAAAACGGAAGCAGTAGTGTTGCCCACGCTTTTTTTTTACACCACAGATATAATATAATAATAATAATAATAATAATAATAATATCTGTGGACTTATCACATTACGTTAGCCCAGTTCGTGTGCTAAGTACCGTAAGGACTTGTCTTACAGGCACTAGACATCGGAAATATATTTAACATTTTTATAGACTTAAGAAATATTATTTTTTATTTAACATTTTTATTATAGAAATACATGTATAAACATCCATGATCTAGGGGGGATTCGAACACGCGACCTCTGGCGTAACACGCGTATTAACCGCCACGTCACCAACTGAGCCAGCAGGTCTGCGTACAGATAACACTAATAAGTTTACATTGCAAAAACACTTCGAACATACTTTTTAGCTAACTCTACTAAAAGATACGGGTGCGGTATGAAACAAATATGACGAGTGAATTCGCTTGACCGAGCGAGCGTTATATCCGCGTAACGCTTTGCCGCTCTTAAGTCTTTCTTTTTTTATTTGTCGCAGGAAACGCGTTTGGATTTTTGTGGATGCCGTATACCCTCAAACTTCACCAGATATTGTATGTGCTCTGTTAATTTAAAGATAATAATAAATTCAGATATGATAAATAATTACTAAGTATTTTATACATTTCCTAAATATTTTTGTACTTAAATTATATGAGATATCATTGTACTGTCATCTAGTGTTCAGTAGCGGAACTAACAGAAAAATGACGTACCTATTGGCTTCTACGAAGGCAGCCCTGTAGTAGTTTTCAAATGGTATCATAGATAGCGCTCAATAACTTAAGTACGTTACCATTTTAATTCTATAAAGTGTCAAAAGAGGGTTAAAGGGTTATTAAGGCTTGTTAAGACTTTTACATACATTTATTTAATCGTTTTTTTTAATCTGACAGCTTATGACAGTGGTTAGCAACACAGTTTTTAATATTGGTTAGTAATATTAAGGGTATGAAGTCCTATCTGGCAGTTGTGAGAGGCTGCAAATTGGATAGTACTTTCTATATATAATTATTGTTCCATGGCGACGAATTTTCACGGATTGTCCTTAATTCTAAATATTGAATATATTTGAAGAATATAGTTCTTCATATTACATCTCAATTTAAGAAACAAAAGAAAAAAAGAAGATAAGTAGAGGTCCTTTTGTATGAAATAATAATTCGTGCATTGTGGCACGAATATGTAGGTTCCCGGGAGAAGAAAAAGAATATTCAACCATTATTTGGGAATGGCAGATAACGTCAGCCATCCCAAATATATCCATCCTCAACCTCGCCAAAAGAAAGGTGATATTTCTTCAATACACCGAACATTAAGTGTCTCATGTCAAAGGTGACAGATATACTTTTTTTTTATAAAATATTTAAGTTTCAAAACATAATTGCTACAAGTAGCAGACCTTCCTTTGCGTTCCGCACGGGGGTCATTAATTATGATATTTTATTTTATGTCAAAGCGATACATTTTATAGACAAGTAATTGATGTAATTGATTGAAATATTGAGAACATAATTACCTTTATAATAAAGCATTACCACATACTGAAACATTTTATTAACTTTTATATAAAAGCTTTGAAATTATAACTACTAACTATCAACAATATATAACTGTTAACTGTCAACAATAGCTAAATATTGAACTGACTATATCAAATGTCAAAGTAATTCAGAAGTATATAGTTAACATGATGGTATTATCACAGTGTAACTACATATTCAAAGGCTGTGATAGTGTTATGTAAATATGAAGTAGTGGATCAATATATAGTTTATACGCCATCTGTGTTGCGTTTACAGAACTTTTATGGGAAGTATTTGTACAGTTTTACTTGCTGCTAATACATGCCGCTAGATGAAGTACATATAGAGGATTTCATTATTGCCTAGGTTATTTTAATTTGTTTATCTTTTTACATGATAACGTCTTTTAAATAGATTACGCAAGCTGCATGTTCTAAAAACTATGACGTCATAGTAACGTTCGCGAGTCATTTAGAGAACCGTTATTACGTAAAATTATATCGTCCGTAGACCGACTTCCACACAAGCATGCAAGAGAAAAAGAGTGGCGGAGCTAAGGGGTCCGTACACAAGACAACTGCTAAGCGGCATTTTGCGCCAATCCAATAGTCTTAAGGCAATTTGGCTAATCAAAGGCTGCTGCAGTGCAGCAATAGTGTTGGACTCCCTATACACTGACCATCCCTTCTTGTTTTTACATATAATAAGTATAAAGGGGGAGTCGCGTCATTTTGATAACGACCAGCGTCTGTAGATGATGTAATTGTTATTCCCTCCTACCCTCCAATGGGCCAACCAACAAACCGCACGAAACGCGGTAGCACAGTCACTATGCCGGGTTATCGTGTGCGCGGGAGGTACTTCCGCGCTCCTGCCCTAGCCCGCTGCGATGGAGCATGCTACATGACATCTTAAAATACATGACCGGACAAATACCTTCGTTGAGTAGCTTATTTGGTCTTATAATTGACTAATCACGTACCCCGTGCTGACTCACTATCGCTCGGCGGATCGCAATCGAATCACTCGAGTAAAATAATCGAGTGATTCGATTGTTAAAATCGTTTTGTCTGTGGGTGGCCTTTGTCTCTGGATTCCTAAACTTATAATATGTCACGATTTTACAATTGCACCATTCGATTTGTGTCAACGATATTGAACCAAAGCTAGATAAAGCGCGCCGGTTTGTTTGAGTTTGTTAATTTTTATTCTTTTAGTTAGGTAAATATTAAATGCTTTTTCTGTATACTTCGCAGTGTAATGGCAGGCTTGTTTAATAACAGTCGTGAGGTCTCGGGTTTGACTCCCGGGTCGGACCAATGTGTTATAGTGATTTTAAATTTTTGAATAACCGTCCGAAATCATCAAGTTGGCGGCCTCGGCCACGTCAAACCGTCGGTCCCGCGCCCGACTTCTCTCCGGTCGTGTCGGATTGCCGATCCATCGGAAGAGGAGAATGATGGATGTCCTGTGTAGTTGGCGAGTCTCTATAGAGATGGCCATCGTGGCCGAAATTCGGCTACGACATTATCATGATAAAGGCTTCAAAAATTTGTAAGACGTTTGCATTGCACAACAATTGCACCGACGGGATCGTGTACGGTCTCTTATATGGGACTAGTCAGGAACCGAGTGCCCCACAGCTAACAGATCTGGTGATCTGCAAGTCCCACACATCCACATTGTTATTCAATAGTGGAAACGTATAAGGCCGTATGTAAGTACTATATGCACACGAAGTATACAAGCGGCAAAGTTATACGGATTGAAACCATTCCATTTTTTGGCAGATAGATGGCATGATGTAGCTATCGATATACATACAACACCGCACGAAACGCGACTTCATATCAGTCACCTTACTCTTGCCGTTTTTATGTACATTTTTATATATGTTGAATTAAATTACAAAGTTATATATGTATAATTGAATGCGTTCACCTGATGCGATAATTTCTAAAGCAATAAGAGATCATTTTACTAAGTAAAGACATCCCCTAAATATTTGCAAATGAAAAAAGAATCAAACAAATAAACCACCTCTTGGAATTTCCCCTCACTGATCATTGCGACTTGCAAATTGGTAAAAAAAAATAAACATGACATTTGACGTACATTAATGACACACGTCGTCAAGCGTCAAAATTTCAAAGATGATAAACAGAAAACAGACGAGATGAATGGTATTTTCTCGAAACATCCAGTACTGAGGACCATGGCGTTGTACGGAACCATCTGGCCGGCATCCTGCCTCACCCAGGACTGCCTGGATCACGGCATATGCTGGCAGAAGATAGACTGTAACAAGGCCAGACGTTTCGGTATATTTGGATGTTTCTTCATGGCACCAGTCATACACGCATGGATGAACTTCTCCAGAAGATTCTTCACAGCACGGACAGCTAAAAATGCTATCACCAGAGCTATAGTAGAGCAATTAACGTTCACCCCAGTCGGATTAACCTACTTCTTCCTTGGTATGGGCATTATGGATGGGAAGACATGGGAGAAGAGCGTGGAGATGTGGCGGCAGAAGATTTGGAGGGCATACGCGGGAGGGGCTATGTACTGGCCGGTGATGCAGTCAATCAACTTCTATTTTATACCCCATAAACACACAATACCTTTTATGTGCGCAACTAGTTTTATCTGGACAGTGTTTCTGGCTCATGTTTTGGATGAGCATATGAAAATAAATATTGACGAATGATCTCAATTTTCAATTTACTAATGTCATGCCCGAATTTCGGCGACCATCTCTACAGGCTAACCGTGTGTGTAGGAAATATTAGGCATTTTTATACGGAAAAATCAATTATCTTAAGTTTTTTTTATTGCATAAGGGGGCAAGCGAACAACGAGAGTCTTTTGATGACTACCGATGCCCATGGACATTCGCATGATTGTCACGCAAATGCGTTCCCCTCCTATCATCCCTCTCAATGGGCCACCGGCTATTCACAGAATGCAACAACCCGACAGCGACGCTGTCACCTTACGCCGGTGTCAAGTGAGCGAGAGGTACTTCCCCGGTCGTGCCGGTCCCATTCCGTTGCATAGGAGGATGTAGTGTCATGCACCATGCGTGGCACTACCTCCTCCAATACAGCATGGCACTACCTTCTCCTATGCAGCATGACAGTATTCTTGCTCAAATTTTACGCGAGTGTCATTACAATAAAACTACTTTTGAGATGACTGCCGTCATCGTCCACCGGTGACCATGGATGCTGTAAAGCTTCTGAAACGTCCCTTAGTAGGGCTTACTCGGGAGCTACGCTCCTTCGTACCCATCTGGGGATAGTTTACTTATTTCTCTGTATTCAACAATCCACGCCATTGTTGTTACCATGTCAAGCAACGTCGCGAGTGTTGAAGTTAGGAACTAAAACGTGTTAAAAAAGGCGGATATTGATTCACTTTATTTCAATAAGGTTAGCTTTATTAAATATTTCTGGCGCAATTTCACTCATCATCATTATCAGCCCTTATCTGTCCACTGCTGGAGATGGGCCTCTTTCAATGAACGGCAAGACGACTGATCTCCTGTTACTCGCATCCATTCCGGACCGGCCAATGCACGGGTATCGCCTTCTGCTGGCTAATCGTAGGCCCGCCACAAAATAAAACGGTCCTGTTTTTGAAAATGGCTAGCCGTAATAAAGTACAGGGATTTAGACAATCCGACCGCGACACATAGATTACTAGCTGTTCCGGCAAGCGTTGTATTGCTGAGTTAAGTGAACGAACCTTATCGCATAGGGGATATGAAAAAAAGATAGTAGCCGATTCTCAGACATATTGTATTTGCATATAAAATTTGGTAAAAATCGGTAAAGAAAAGACACGAGAATTTTACATATAAGAAAGATAAGTTACGAAATCAATAAATAATGTCAGTATTGTGTACATAATTAATAATGATAATTTGAAAATGGAATACTAAAATTTATAATATTCCAAATTCAAATTATTCAAGATTAGAATCACAGAGTTAGAACATAAGTCGATAAAATATTAATCGACTCGGAATCATCGAGTGTGGCTAATGGTCTCATTCATTAAATAAAAAATCTTACAAGTAGACATTCTACATTTTTTTTTATATTGAGAAAACATAAAGGGACGTTAGAATTAATAATAATAGGAGGATTAATTTTGTACGAGGGAATGTTTTTATTGCCATCATTAATCATGTTTTGTCAACGCGGCGTATCTTTACGGGTTTATTCGATTTAACAATTTAAAAATCGATAATTTTTTGACCGAATCGGAATTCGTTTACGTTCAGGTAGTCGTGGGTCGTCGTTGAAATATGTGTAATGTAGATAACAGTCTATGTTGTTACCGGTTTCTCGGTGCGTTTTGTCGGACCTGGACTTGGGCTGTGGAAGCGAGGAGTAGTTCTATACAGCTTCATCGGATTGTTATGAGTGGTTTTCGGGCGCTGAGACTAGATTTGAGATTGAAAGGCGGTCCAACTGCGTCTCTTTCCGCAGATGGGAAAAGTGCATCCCGATGTAAGAATGTTTATAATTGCTTATTTAATTATTACTGTCATGACTAGAGTTTCCCGGTGCGAGTAATTGTAGATATTACAATGGATGTTTATACAAGTAATGTAGAAGAGGTAGTGCCATGCATAGTGCATGACGCAACATCCTCCTATGCGACGGAATTAGGCCGGCACGACCGGGAAAATACCTCCCGCTCGGTTGATACCACCGTAAAGTGGCGTCTTCAGTGTCGCGTTTCGTGCGGTAAGTGAGTCGCCGGTGGCCCATTGGGGGGGGGGGGGGAAGGCTACGCATCGGCACTCCTTCGCCTCCCGAACTTGCCCAAACGAGCAACCAGCGCCTCTTTACGACTATCGACGCCCATGACCAAGGTGCCGTTCTTCACCCCCCATTAGGCCATCGGCTACTCTCAAACCGTGTCACTCTACGGCGGTATTATGTGATAGGTACCTCCCCGGTCGTGCCGGTCCATTTCCGTTGCATAGGTGGATGTAGTGTCATGCACCATGCATGGCACCGCCTGCGCCAATACAGCGAAGCACTTCCTCCTCCTAAATATTCGATGTGAACACTTGTTGATCACCATATCTGATTCCCTATAGGGTCTTGTTAGGATATTACGGCGTAGTGTATTTCTGCGGCATCGCCATGACCAAAGCCTCACACGATACCGACATAAATTGATTGCTACGCAGTCGCGTTTCGTGCGGTTCATGTGTACCTGGTGGCCCATTTGGGGGGAGGAAATCCCAGGAGACAGCGACAGCGAAGCTTGGTTGCTTGGTGCTCCTTGGATTTCCTCCTCGAAAAGGATGCCAACACATTTGAGTGATGATTATGCTGATGTTTATGGCCGTTGGTAGTTATCAAGTAGCAGTGACTGCTCGTTTAATAATAAATATTTTTCGTTCGTTTGTATAATAAAAAAACGGTCTGCGTCAACATTATCTCATCCGCGTCGACGAGAATGAGAGAGAGAGAAAGAGAGAGAGAGAAAGAGAGAGAGAGAGATATCACAATCTCAAATGTCTTAATAGCTGTGGATGCACTCTACTGACCACGGATTTGTAGACAGCGCTATTAACTACCATAATTATATTTTGTAGCCTAAAAGGTCTAGGATGGGCACCTGACCTCGTCAGGCTGACGTCGACTAGGTCGCTTTCATAGCCGGATAACCTATCTGATGGTGACCGGTCGTTAAAATGGGACCAGCCAGTCGTTTCTAGATAGTACCAGCATCATAATACAGCGGCTGATGGCTCTGGCTGGAACTGGAGTGGTAAACTTATCGATTCGACGTGGCCGTGATAGAGGGCTTATAAAATAACTTTTCCTGTGTCGACAAAAGAAGTTAGATGACCCTACGCCAGAGGTCGCCGGTTCTAATCCCAGCCCGCCAGCCGTATTCTTATATTGTATATGAGATTATTATAAGTAAATATCTTAAAATAATAAATATTAATGTATTGTCGTTGCCCAGCCCTCGTTACACGAGTTCCTAAAAAAAAAGCTTCGGTCGCTGTCAACGTCTAAACACGCTACAAATCAAGAAAGGCATTTTTTTTGTTGTTCCTAAGGGGTGGGGCTGGGGGGAGGGGGATTGATTAACTGTAGATATGAGTATAAACCAATCAACAACGAGACCGTCAATTTGTAGAACGTCACATAATCATTAATTCTGCTTAAATCAAACGACATCTTCCAAAAAGGCGCTGGTTGTTGTCTTACAATCCTTGCTCATTTGCCCTACGCAAAAAATGGTAGTAATGGAACGCAAAAGGCTAAAGCTCTGATAAATAATGTATGCCGCATGTTATGGCAGCCTCGTGTCTGTATATGACAGTCGCGTTGTGATCGAATCGGTTGTCAATTACGGCTCGATATCGAATATCGCTCGATTGTTATGTTATAATAAAGAGTTCATCGTGTCTGTCATGTCACATCACTAATTATGTGATCATTTCGAGAAATACCGTACGCTGACAACCTTTGGTATATTTTTAGTCGACTAATTTAATTTCATTTAATTAAATGTTATTACGTTACATCTTTAATTTATTTAAAAAGGAGCCGTAGTCTAGATTTATAATTTGGGTAGTTTATTTCGGTTTCCTATATGACCTTAATAATATATACCTTGATATTATCTGGTGGTGAGCATTTCCAAGATCTTCTCAACACCAGATTTTTTTTTTAATTTGACGCTCGCTATTCTCCCTGGATTCATGGGTACCACCTAACTATGTCATCACAAATATAGTTTTTTTCTGAGCGTATATCGCGCTTTATGCATTATTTTATTAGCTGACTATGCCAATCGTGCAGTTTCTCATACTTGTAACGAATAAAAAAAATATCAATTTATAAAATAATGTTGGAATTATCTTATTAAGAATTATAGGGGTGTTATAAACGTAAAAATTATAGTTATAAACGTAAGAATATTTATCTCATTGTCTCGTTAGTCACGTATCTCAAGTTGTATTTCGAATCATTATATACATTTAAAAATGTAAGTACATTGTATATATGCACATACAAATGTATAAATGTAAGTACATTGTATATATGCACATACAAATGTATAAATGTAAGTACATTGTATATATGCACATACAAATGTATAAATGTAAGTACATTGTATATATGCACATACAAATGTATATTTGTTATAAAATCGTCTCCGTGGTTTAACGGTGGGGGCGTCGTCTGTTAAGACCGTTAGCCGCGTGGGGTCCTGGGTTCGATCCCCAGGTCGGGCAACTATTATTATATGTTTAACAGATTATACATTGTTGATTGTAATGTGCCCGAAGTGACCATAGGCTTGCCACCTATGACATCATGGGCCTCAGTACCTTAGCTAATCGCGGGTGTACCAGTATATCTACTGGACTTACGAGTTGTGGATGTACTAGCACACCTCTGCCTACCTCTTCGGGGATAAAAGGCGTACGTAAAGGATAAAAGGTACTTTCTTTTTACATTTAAATATTAAATACATTCGAAAAGAAATACTAAATTACGTAATGATACATTCAAAAAGAAAAATTATATACACCTTTATCAAGTACCTATACTAGATTAATAAAAATAGAAATGGGATGATGGGGATGAAATGTTCTCGAGTGGCACCCGAAGATTGAGCGTTGGACAGCCCCTACCCGTTGGGCAGTCGACTTGGTTAAGGTGGCAGGCAGCCGCTTTGTACGAGTGTATCGTGATGGCCACCTGTGGCCAGCAGCGGACGTCATACGGCTACCGATGCTTATCGTGGTGATGATAATGATTAGAAAAAATGTTTATGATACCTGCACTTAACCAATTTGATCGGAAAGTTAGTTGTGTACCAATAGTGTCCGTCGCCGGTGACTTTATTTATGTGATTTCTTTAGATTTATCATGAGACTAGACTGAACACGCGACCCCGCCTGTCAACGGTGATGTCTGCTCAACAGAACTCATTATAATAATAATGCTTTCATATATGGTTTCTTACAATCTCTAATTAATTTCCATATTTATTTTTATTTTTTTGTATACGGGGCAAACAAGCAACAGGAACCATTAGACGTGGCGTCCAGAGACATCCGAATTACTGTTGGTCGTACGAATACGTTACCCTCCTCTAGTACTCTCCCCTCTCCCTTACTCTCCGCCTCGTGGGCCAAGTGATGACGCTCTCCTACTATTGTGTAGTCTTATATATTGAAGGAGAAGAGGACAGGAGGGCAACGCATCTGCATACCAACGATTATGCAGATATCTATGAGTTGATGATACCTATGTATTATCTAAAAAATACTAAAGCTGAAGAAGAACCGACGAATTAATTGTCATTGTTTTTTTTTATTGTATAGAGGGGCAAACGAGAAATCGCAACCTTTGCCGGCTAACGACGCGGGAGAGTAAGGGACACTTACTCTCCCGCTGATGTGAGAAATGTATCCCGATATGAGAATTTTTATAATAGCTAATTTGACTATTGTTATAGACCGCCTATAACTAATAGATCGCGGGGTCGCTCGTCCCCCGGCTCTGACGTCGAGGGAGCTCGTAATCCCTTCTCCTCCGACGGGTGAAAGAACTCGCGCGCGGTAGTCTCGGAATACCTAACCGGTACGACGGCATGACTTGAGCTAGGCAAATCGTATTGGGATTAGTCCCAACTGTAAAGATATCGTTCGGACTGTTCGTAGTCGTACGTGTGTGCCGCTGTCTGACTTGACGTGTGTCTGGGTTGTACCGTCACTCAAGAACCTTACGGGCCCATCCGCCATCTGATCTTCTGAGTTCTTATTAGTCGTATGAATATATATTTCTGGCGCATATTGCCGTGGCTACAGTTGACCGAGTTCATTTCAATTCAAAGCTATTATCTCCTCCCTGGCAGTTTCAGTGTTGTTGTTATAAAATGTAATAGAATGAAATGTAATTATAATGTGACTTGTGTATATTGTCTCGAGTCATCAGTCCAGAGTTTGTTTCGCCCGTTATTCTCAGGTAAGGGTTAGGGTATACCCTCGCGGTGCGCTCGAGATGGGCGGCGCTGCGTCACAATCTGACATCAGTTGTCGGAGGGGACTTGTCAAAGTCGAGCATCATTGTCGCGATTCTCGGCAGCGACGAGTCCTACCAGGCGATGGCTTCCTTCTGCGAGACCGTCATGTCCCAAAAGGAAGCCGACGAGCGGGTGAGAGAGGAGGCTGCCGACGCGGCCTCCCCCGCCGACGACGAATGGGGGTACGAAGGAGTCGCTAACTGGAGCGCCTTCAGTAGTACCCCTGTGTTCCGTGTCGGGCCGGGATGGGAACCCGGTCTACAACATCACAAGGCGTTGTGGGGACTGTCATAGCGCAGCCGGACAGTCCCCGAGGAGGTGAAGTCTGGCCTTTTCGCTGAGGCCAGCCTGTCGCTGGAGGGGTCTTGTTGCCTGCAGATCCGGGACCCTCCACTAATAGCAGCCGAAGGCTCCCGTAGGGGTTAAGTTGATATTGCTATCCAATTACCCAGTCCAACATGGGTCTAGGGACCTACCCGGTTATCATGCGTAAAAGCATTCCCCTTCGTCACCAAAAAAAAAAAAAAGTAAGGGTTAGGGTTGAACCATTTGTAGATAGGTTGTGAAGACATTTGTAACCTTTATTTATATAAAAATATATTGGTTTTGTGTCGTTTGAACTGTGCCATGCTGCATAGGAGGAGGTTAGTAGTACTGTTTGAGTAGAGCTCATAAGAGATAAGCGATGATGCCCAGCACAATTTTAGTAAGTGTTTACATCGAATATTTAGGAAGAGGTAATGACATGCTGCATAGGAGGACGCAGTGTCATGCGCCACGCGTGGCACTACCTCTTCCTATTTTTACATATTAACTTATAAAGTTTATGATGTGAATCATTTGTGTAAGATTCACGAACACATAACAGTGAACGATTACATATTTAAAACTTTTTATTTTGGTAAACTTAACTTAAAAACTTTAAAAAAAAAATAAGTCTAAACAAATCTATAAAAGATTTCTATCGCAGACCGCTGCTTCAATGAACGACATCTCCTGTCCAACACGTCTAGCAAAAAAGTACGAAAACAATGGAACTTTCATATTTTAACCGACGTAAAAAAGGTGGTTCTATATTATTTTTTCAATACCCAGACAATATTTCACGCTGATCACCGAAATGTCAAAAGTTAAATCAATTATATGCGTATCGTAAATCAGAGCGCAGCAGGTGATGACGTGTCGTTTGAAAAAAAAAACCTGAGATTCTGGTCTTCTATCTTTTAGCATACTTCTTTTTTAAGTGACCGTGAAATAGTCGGATATTTCTTGGAGTTGGTACAACAAATCTCCGCAGCCGGCGTGTTGTATGCAGGTAATAATTAGGAGCAAGCAAATTTTGTAAGTATCGATTGTATGGTATTTGTTTTCCTCTGCTCGTATATACGCCACTGCCCTAATGGCGTAGCCAATTGAGGCACTGACTTATATAGGTTGTTGTTATTATAGCGAATTCGTGAGGCCGACGTCCTAGTAGGCTTGATGAGAAGAATTCCCAATATCCACGTGTACTCGACGGTGTATACGGCAAGAACTACTTTTAAAATTTCCTAAAAACCCAATCATAAATGCTTATTACTAATTGGTTATTACTATAACAGTAAATTCGATAAGTAATTAATTTGCTGTTTGGAGGTTTTCGAGCTTATTAAGTCACCACAGAAACTGTAACTGATTTAGCTACGACAATCCGAGCAAGTGTTTGTATTTTCCTCACTCGAAAATTTCAAAATGGAAATATATGAAAGTGCACAGGTGTAGGTTATAATCTGCGATAACTTGAAAATATAATTAAGCCCCTAAAATTAATTGGTTCCCTTGGAATTTATTTTTTGAACCGCGGGAAACAGCTAAGGCTAGGGAAATACAACCTAAAGAAAAAAAATCGTAATATCATCCATGCTAAGCAATAGCTGAGTTCTGTTCTTCCCTAATAACATTATAAATGCGAAAGTATGCGACGGCGCACGTGTACCATCTCTATAGAAACTAGGCAACTGCGTAGGACGTATTCTAGTGCTCCAGTGCGTGCGCAGGCAAATGTGCACTTCCTGTTCCCTTATTCTTCTATTCCGATAGAATGGCATTCCGACACGACACGAGATAAATCAGGACCTATGGCCTAACGTGCTCTTAGGGGCACAGTAGTGTAATTCCGACAACTTTCCGAATTTGGACTGTTATTAGAAATCGAAAAAATCCAATAACACTATAGTTCGACCCGGGAGTCGAACTCAGGACATCACGACTGTGATTGAATATGCTCGCCGGTAGACCACGAGGCAGTTATTTCAAACAGGCACATGTTTACGAAACCGACATACCTTCTTCGCCTTAAACACACTTCAAACAGCTCTATGCATATCTAAGGTCAGGTATACGATTTTTTAGCAATTTTTTTGTGACCGTCGCGATCGTTAAGTGAAAAAGGACCAGTTTCGGCCCTTTTGTGGCCCAAAATGTTATTCGGACGGTAGCCCCGTACTCTATCGGTACTAATTAATCGATTTGTTTTTTAAAAGCCAATTTATTCAGACCCTTGTGTCGATTTCAGTCTTAATTAACTGTGTTTTATGGTTTCTGGTTCTAGCGGCCATTATCATCAGCATGTTAACGTGTGAACAAGTTGCCGCTATGGTCCGCCGATCCTCAGTAAAGATAGAGAGAGGGTTTTAGTAAGCGAAACCGAAATATTGGAATGGCGAAGAGTGACCAGCGGTCTTTGAGGAGCCGAGAGATCTGGACAGACCTGAGTGTTCACCATATAAATAAGGAGCCGTGCAGCATTGCAACAGAATTGGTCCAGCACGACCCGGGACGCACCTCTCGCTCACATGACACCGCCGTAAATTGACTCTCCTGTCGCGGTTCGTACGATTTGTGAGTAACCGGTGGCCCGTCGGAGGGCAGCAGGAAAGGAGAGCAACGCATCTGCATGATAACAATGCGGATGTTTATGAGCGCCGGTAGGCAGTCATGAGGCCTTGCTCGTTTGACACCCAATACGACTTGCCCGGAATCCGGTGATGTTGACTAGTGAGTTCCTATGAGCGTACTAAAGGGGCTAAGGGCTGAGTGACATCACATATGTGTGTTTAATGGCACTTCTCTCTGCCACTTATTTTCAATTGGGGTGAAGGTTATAAAATGGCTCTTGGCCATCTGTGGTTCCTATTTTACTGGGTCGTTTCAGTCCAAATACCGTCTGCAGTAGAGTCCGGTGGAACTCATGTGAGCTGAAACTCGACAGCATAGCCATCACTTCACCGGTATTGCGTGCTGGCATCATGTTACAAACCATTATAGAAACCGTGCGCGAGATGCACCCGACGTTAGAGTCAGGGGATGGGGGCCGTTGTGCCATGATAATAATAGGTAAGCCGGCTATTACAAAAGCTCTCTTATTACAAAAAAAAGTGGGGTCGGTTGGGCCCTCTTTCGACTGCAAACCTGGTCGCACGACGATCACTCACAGCGATCCGATGAAGATGTATCAGGCTTCTCTTCGCTTTTTTTCGCCCCATAAGTTCAGGTTCGGAAATCATTAGATTTCCGAACCTGAATTATTATTTAATTATTCCGAATTATTCCGAACCTATTATTATATTATATATTTCACCATCTATCTCACATGCCTCTTACGCAGCTTATCTCAACACTTTTCTTACCCATGTGTCTTCGTATAACCTGATATAATAAAAATACGACCCTGTTATAAGCTAAAACACAAAAGATAATATTACTTTACAAATGCGCCGTCCAACAAAAGCAACTCCCGACTCGAAAGGCCAACAAAAAAACTACCAACAAAAAAAACGCCCAAATACCTCAGTAACATCACTAATTTAATTATAGCCATATTTTATTATGACATCTAAATCTTAGTTTACATCTTATTAGAAGGTTTCATAATTAAGATTTTTTGTGTGGGCGTCCAGTACCTGACAAATAACATTTTTTCGTAACCAACTTATTGATGCGTTTTTCAAACTGTTTGCTCATAAGATTGACCTTTAATTGTATGTTATTAAGTATTATAATTAGTTTTTTCGCCCGCATAGAAGTTTGTTGAAACCCCAAGTCCTTTTTTCGGAGTCCCTTTGTTTCGGTGTTATTAAAATAAAAATTATTGTGATTGGTTTTTAGCAAATTGCGAATTGGGTTTTAATTTGGGAATAACCATTAATTTCTACGGGTTTTTATGTGAATTCGGTTGTTTCGTGGTTATTTAGTCGTAAATTAACAAACATGGGTGGTATTCAAGATCCTGGTGATTTCAACATATTAATACTTTTAAGGAACCAAGAAATTAAGTTATTTTTTTTTAATATTATAGGGTGACAAACGAGTAGTTAGAACCTTTTGGCGACTACCGAGGCCATAAGCATAAGCATCCATACAACTACTATGCCGATGCACCTGGGTCACCGGCTACTCTACCAGCATCTGAAAACCCGAACGAAGACACAAATGCAGATGTACTCTATGTATGTATGTACCTACACCGGTTCCACGCGCGGAATCGTCGGCTTAACGTGCTTTCCGAGGCACGGGGATGTAACGCCGCCAACTTCCCGACTGTCGGACTGTCATTAGAAATTGAAAGAATCCAATAATATTGGTTCGACCCGGGATTCGAACCCAGGACATCATGACGTTACCTTTTTAAAGTAACAACAACAACACATCTTCACGTCAGCTCCCTAATGGGATAGGCTGAAAGAACAGAACGCCACATATCACGATCCTTTCGCACCTGCCGTGTCACCGCCACGTGCCACATCCATTATTCTCTTCAGGCAGGCGCACCGGCTGCAAAGACTCGACACCTTCGGATGGCTGCAAAGACTCGACACCTTCGGATGGCTGCAAAGACTCGACACCTTCGGATGGCTGCAAAGACTCGACACCTTCGGACGGCTGCCGAACAATTTTTTTTACAGTGTAGGTTTGCAAACGAGTGATTGGAACAACTAGCGACGGCTAATAATGCGGATGTCTTTATCCACATTATTGTCATGCAGATGCGTTGCCATCTTTCCCTCCTCTCCTCCTATTGGCCACCGGCAACTCCCAAAATGTACGAAACGCGACAGCAGAATCACTTCACGGCGGTGTCATGTGAGAGGTACCTCCCCGGTCGTCGCGGCCAAATTCGGCTGAAATATTAGCTACTCTAATGCTTATATTACTCGCATCAATCGATAGATTGATCATTTATATTATTAACAAGTTCACAAATTATCTCAGCCCGTCGTTAGCACGCTCGTAAACGACGTGTCACTTGTCACGCCGTCACGTCACGCCGTGCACGTCACTGTCACGTGTCATAAATGAGTGGATGTTCAACGACTGCGTAACGAAGTGGTGATAGGTTTTACGGTGGGCTTTAGGACTTCATGACGATGATAGCGTTATATTACAAATTAGAGGACTCGGTAGCCTGGGGTGAATCCAGACATTTTCGGCGAAGTCAATTGAACAGAGAGGGCTGCTCTATGTACCCCTCTTATAAGAGAAGGGGACTAAAGAGCAGGAGGAGGAAGCGCTCTTGCGCAGGGGGCAAGGGCCGAGGATGGGAACCTCATCCCATTGCACTGTCCCAAAGTTGGTGGAGTTGTGGTTCACGGTAACCCTCCTCTGGAGGCGGCGTCGGTCCCTTAGAGGACTGTCCGGCCGTCGAGGTGCCCTGATATTGGCAGTTCCGGGGCACCTCACCACTGGCACTGATGGCACTCGCGGTGGTTGATGCGGGTACTCGTCACTATAAATGTTAAAGATATTGTGTGATGCAAGCACAGCGATTTGGTTTTTTTTATCATCCCAATGCATTTCAATATCGCAAAATATTGTAGAATATATTATGGCTAAAATGAAAAAAAAAAACAATGAACAATCGTATAAAGATGACAGATTCCATTCCATTCGCCCGTCTGCGGGAGAGGGGGGGGGGATCAGTCGCTCTTTTGACCCCAAACCTAGTCTCGTAGCCAGACGAGCACTCATGGTAATCCATTGAAGCTGTCCATTTCCATATCCATTGGGCCTCTCTTCGTTTTCACAGTAAAAGTTCAGGTCCGATAAAAAAGACAGACTCCAAATTCAAATATAATATTTTTTATTATCGGTATTTTTAACGGTATATATGACCAGACTAAGTATACCCGCCCTACCTTAATCAAACCCTGGTCTAATTGCAAAATAGGTTTACAATTTTATCAACACACTTTTACAGCTAAGAGACTTAAGGGCAATGAGCGTCGGTGGAGTAGTTAGCGCTAGTGGTTAGCGCTTCCGAAGTCCAGGGTCCCTGAGTTACACGGTCGAACAGCGCCCTATACCAATGACATCTTCTAAATGAAGTACATTTTATGAGTGCTGTGAAAAAATCCGGATCAGATGGTATATTTGAATAAGACTTAATCTACAATTGATGAGACAGTCTATCCCGATATGATCTGATGAATGATATAGAACAGGGATAAGGCTGGGTCTAAAGGTCTCAGGAGACCAAAGGGTAGTTGGGTTAACTGATAGCAACGGCCACACACATCCTCTTATTGCGTTTAGACATTTGTGGTATAATGAGCAGTCTGAGCGCTTTGGGTTTTAATGTTATCCTTTAACATTAACATCCGCATAAAGGTTATGCAAACTCAATGCCCTCCTTCCGCTTCCTTGGATGGACCACGGGAACCGCATGAATCACGAAACGCGTCAGTATAGTCTCCACTTAAACCGTTTTGGATGGGTCTGAATGACCCGACCAAAATTGAAACAATGAGAACATCAAATTTATTCACAAAATTAGCCCCATTCAGCAAAATTAAGTAGTAATCCTTCAATAACATTATCTCTAACTGACTCATGGCTTACTTTGTTATATATAATGTCAACTTATTGAAATAATCGCCTTTTTAATACTAAGCAATAAAACCTCACATCAAACGGCTGTACAGCTATTCCCTTGCCGTTCGCGTTTGACAGCGGTGACACGTTTGACAGCTGTCAGTTGTGTTTTTTAATCTATCTGCGTGTGGCGGCGTTAATAGTGGAATGGTTGTACGACACACGCCGTTAAAATTTAAGAGGCATATAAACTATACTAAAAGGAAGCTATTTATTATCTGTGTAGGGAAGATGGCGCCACTTTGCTTTTTGTCAAAACGGAAGAGTATTTTAAGATTCCACTAATGCTGTTAGCGATGCTTAATAGATCTAGCGGGGTGGGTTTACATAGGGGTCATTTTGAGTCACACTATATACTACTCAAATATTTATTTAAACTAGTAATTGTCGGGAGATCGAAATGCGATCATAATTATATAAGTAAATGATTCGAATTGAGCTTGACTGTAAAATCTTTTAATATGGCGGATTGGCAGCCATTGTAATTTCTTACGACAGTTAATGACGTGATCGTATTTCTTTAAGCCAAAGATAAAACGCAAGGATACATTTTGGAGGCGCTCCAGCATATGAACTATTTCTTCAGTGGCATCCAGGCAGCAAGTTTCAGCGTGGCCACTAATTGGCCGTGTTAGAGATTGTGCGAGAGTAACTTTGGTTGGGAAGTTTTCCTGCATTTTAAGCGAATGAAGTGAAAAAGTAAACCTCTGGAGTAAGCTCGCTAACACATTTTTTCCACGAAAGATTTGAGTTAAATATGGTACCTAAGTTTTTGGCCGTGTTACTGAAAGAAATCGAGGCATTGTCTATGCTAATAGGTGGTAATAGTGTGAAATCGAGTCAATTGCGGATACGTGACCTGCCTATAATCAATGCTTTAATGGATTCACAGTTAGTTGGGCTTACCCCATTCGACTATACGCCGTAATCTTCATTAACTTGGGTGACATCTAAGGTCGCTTCTGCTAAAGTAAAGTGACGATGTATTTGAAGATCATCAGCATAGAGATGGTGTTTGGAAGAAACCTGAGGAACTCCAGTAATGTCCAGTAATGTTACCAGTTGGAATATGACATATTGACTTGAAGACGCTGTGAGCGGTCACGAAGGTAAGAATCGAACCAGGCTAGAGAGGATATGCAAAGGTTAATAGATTTTAATATGCCAAGAAGAGTATACAAATCAGTAGATTTAAAGGCGTCGTTGGAGTCATAAGTACAAGAGTTGTGAGACATTTAGAAGGGCAGAATTAGTACTATGACCTGGACGAAAACCGGATTGAAATTGAAAATTGTTTATGGACAATGTGCTTCAAAGCTTTATACAGAATCGGCAGTATAGATACAGGACGAAAACTGGATAACCAAAAAGGACTAGAGACTTCAGTTAGAGGAATAACATTTGTGAGAAGCTAAAGATATGGCTAAGAGCAGGAAGCAAAAAGGTAGTACTTTCAGAGAAAGTTTGTCAAATCCAACAGCCTGCGACGAAATGCGTCTTTTATAGGAATACAGTAAAAGGATGAATTGGGTATTGATAAGTCCGTTAAGTATTTTATGGTCCATGTTGGAGCTTTTACTTTATTTCTTAATTTTTCTTTTGTTTTTGGCAAGCAGGTTGTGAAAATAAATTATTCGCGTTCTGCGCTTCGATATTATCGCAAAAACCGCACACGTTAGCGTTCAATGCACCGCCATGTAAACGCACGTTACACTTGAAAAAATAAATAAATAAACGCCATAAAGAAGCGCGGCAAAAAAGGCGCTTCATAAATAGGTGTTAATTACCGCGAGCGGTTACGGAAACTGGGCGATTAGTGGCTTTTAGCTCCTCCATTAACACCCCCCCCCCCCCATTATGATTAAGCCATTAGGGCATACAATGTTTAATTGGATTTTTTATAGCGTAAGTGAGCTCTCTGCTCACTTACGCAATAAAAACGGTTGGTGGTTACAAACGCCCATAGACATCAATTTGATAATTATACAGAGTATTTTTCCTCCCTCTGTCTTCCCCCTCTAATGGGCCATCCACAACCCGCACCAAACACGACAACATAGCTCACATTGCCATCACTGTATGGTGGTATAGATTTGAATTAAATATAATAGTCTTTGTGTCATAAAAAGCTGGCACTTAAAGTTTCACTTCTATTGTGTGTGCCGACACTTATATTGTATCCCTTACAAAGTTTACTCCTTAGTATATATTATGTCTAAATAAACCGCGATAAAATCTCAAATGGGTTTATTGTGACAATTACAGCCGTTAAGTCGTCGCCTCGCGCACGCTCGACTCATTCACCCTCTGTCACTAATTACCCCCTTCCCCCTCTCCTAACTGCATCTAATTGAATACGTAACTTAAAAGGTTAAGGAGGGTACTCACTGTCATTTTATTTTGGTATCTGATTATATTACTAGTGCTGTAAACACGAGAATTGACACGACCGGGGACGTACATATATTCATGATACCGGCGTAAAGTGTCATTTTCGGTGTTGCGTTTCGTGCGGTATGTGAGTAGCCGGTGACCCACTCGGGGAGGTGAAAAGGAGGGCAACGCACCGGTATAGTAGTTATGCCGATGTTCCCGTGTGTCTTTAGTTGTAAAAAAGGCTTAAATTGCTCAGTTGCCCCTTATACTATAATGTTAGAGAATAATAATGTTAACGTCTATGGATATCGACGAATGGATCGCCAGCATTTTGACAGACCTTAATGCTCCGGACTTTTGGGTCGTCGGAGCAATAGGTTCGTTGTAGGCGTAGGATCGAAATCAAACATGTCAATGCTGGCATACCACAAGGCTGTGTTCTGTCTCACACTCTGTTTCACCTGTATATCAATGGCATTCTTTAAACGGGGCATTTTTGGATATGCGCAGACACTGTATCCATTGGCCGCGTCGATGACCTAAGTCTTTCCAACTAGCTCGATACTCTTACCCGGCGTAGAGATCTTTTTTCATAAGGCGGGCCTTATATGGTCTGATATGGAGTAAACTCCTACATAATGTGTAAATAAACTGCCATATCCAACATAACCTTACAATGACAAAATTACAGGTACTGTGGCTGTGACAATTACATTAATTAAGTCATCACCTCGCGCACGCTCGGCTCTGTTTAACATCCGTCACTAATAGAGAACTAAAGAGAGGGGAGAGGGTCTCTCAACTATTTCCAATAGAATCAAATTTACAGAACTGGCTTGCTGAGGTTTTCATCCAACACTTGATCATGAACGATCGTTGAGGAACATCCTGGATACACACAAACATACAACTAGTGTTACTTATACTGTTATGGGAGGAAGGAGTCACTGCAGATTTTGAGAATCGTAGCTGGTTATAACAATCACACAGGCTAGATATACGGAGACACGCTTTCACACTATGGTGGGATGGGGCATTCACGAGGTAGTAATGCCTGATGTGTCAATACATTCCAACAAGTGTGTCACAGCTACGACAATCCTGTTGGCTAGATGTATGGAGAGAGATTTTCATACTGTGGCGGGATGGGGCATTCGCGAGGAGGTAATGCCTGATGTGTCAATACATTCCAACAAGTCTGTTACAGCTACGACAGTCCTACTGGCCTATGGAGAGAGGCTTCACTCTTCATAGTAAAACATCACGCAGCATTGCTCTACATCTCCACTTCACAGACATTCGTTGAATGTAGAGTGTGAAGTGGTCTCTACGTGAAAGCGTCTAACTAGTCCCCTGCGGGGGCGAGGGGGGAGTCACGAGGCAGTGATGCCTAATGTCTCAATACCTCCCAGCGAGCCTGTTACAGCCCATACGACGGTCCTATGGGCTAGTAGTATGGATAGAGACTTTATTTAGATGACTATAGGCATAGAGATAATTTAGCTAGACAAGGGATATCATAGGATGCCACACGATGGTAAGCGGTCATCTTGATTAATAGAGAAGCAAGGTGAGAATGTATTACTATCTATCTCACAAGCGCATTGCGCACGGAGAAATGGATGAAAAATTTAGACAAAGAGTAATCCACACTTGACTTAGATTAACGCCTTTTAGGTTGGCTTCCCTTAATTATATATACTATCTCTATTGCTGTGGATAAAAGGTGATTCAACGTTATAGATGTTATTACAGTTTTTGTATAGGGAATATAATATAAAGATAAAGATGTTTTCATTGCGGTAACGTGTGTATACATTTTGGTGTAAGGGTGCAAATAAATCACATTGAACAATTTTATCTTAAAATACATACGTCAAATACAATGATCATCTTCGGAAATTATTATTCTCATCACTTGAATAAATATATAAAATTTGTATTTTTTATTTTATTTTTATTTACATGTACGACCGGTTTCATCCTATTATCAACCGGTCGTAAATGTAAATAGAAAAATAAATAATTGTGAA
>JAFELO010000382.1:481029-497531 GCA_017140195.1 Eumaeus atala | reverse complement strand
ATACTTGTAATTTAGATAAATTTTATATTATAGTAACATTTTTCAGTGAATTTTTTGAGTTTCATTTTAAACACATTTCCATTAAGCTCTTTCTCCACTAAGCTCTTTGGAGTATGTGTGAGTGGTCGAACTTTAACTATCATACCCATAGAGGTAATATAGATAAGAGAATAAAGCCATAGTAAGCGTCCGTCTTGGTAAATAGTAAAGGAAGATGAGAAACACTTTATTATATTTTTGTATAACTAAACTCGCATGGGCATTACGCAACGGGAAATTAATGGAAAAAGAAAGACGGAGAGTGAACCACAAGTACTCTTTCTTTCGTCTTAGACGGACACGTTCTGGCTGGCTTCCCTTCGCAAGTTTCTGGAACTGGGGTAACGTTAGGAAAGACGAAGTGTTTGTCAACCAAAGAATAAACCATATTTATTTGTCCTGACTAAGCGTTGTATAACTTTTTTTAAAGCACTGCAGGGTAAATGGCCAGTCAGAGCCATTAGGTAACTACCGACGCCCATTACCATCCACATGTGTAGATGAGTTGCGCTCCGTCTTCCCATGTCACCAAAGGGCTACCGGCTAATCACAAACTGCAAGAAACGTCACTTTCCGGTGGTTTTACGTGAGGCTGCAATGCAGCATGGCAATACCTCTTACTGATGCTTAACTTCATTTACATGTCCTGGTCACTTGTAAAGTGTTGGTCTTCCAAAAACCATACATACTTCGTTTTTTGACTGACTGAGTGATGCTTAACGTTTTAAAAATCCGTCTCTATATTTACCTGCCGTTTGCAGTTTAAAAGCGTGGTGCACTAACAGCGCAGCCTGTCCCCTGTCATGCATACATCTATTTATTCAAAGCTCATGCACTTATTCGCTCGAACTTAAAACAAACCTTAATTTTATAAGCATTAGCTTGAATTTCCTCTAACTACAACTACAATACAACGTAACTAAATAGAGGTATCTCACTTGTAAACTTCATTCAAATTAAAACCTTATACGTGTGAATTAAAGTTTACTATAATTTGTAGTAAATCTACACTTCATATTTATTGATCTGAGGAGGTTCTTTGATTATATGGTAGAACTTCTTTGTACTAGACTAAATTGGTGTGAAGTACAAGTAAAATAGTCTTAATATTCTTGTGATAAGGTGTATTTTAGCGTGTACTGACACAGGTAGTCTTAATTCAGACTAAAGTAGTTGTAAGTTGCTACTAATCGCCTCCTATTGTATAATAAATACCTACTGGAACAAGATGGCTGGCGTTTGTGTTAAGAATTCATTCTTTTTTGCATAATAAGACTTTATTTATTGAGTTTCCCTTTGGAGTATAAAGTTTTTGGACTGTCAGCTGACCGGTGTATTGACGTCTTAAAGTTAGAGGGGAGCTGCTAGATGCAAGTGGCTCGTGAACGTGACCTAACTTTAAAAAAAAACTTTTAGTAGGCAATTACTCAAATGAAAACGAAATGACAATGTCACTTACGTGTATTACACGAGTTTAACCATTGCTTTTTTTTGGACCTGAGCTTTTGCTGTGGAAGCGATGAGTAGCCCAATACAGCTTTAACTGGCGGCGACTAGGTTTGGGGTCAAAAAGCAACGGACCCCCTTTTCTCCCAAAGATGGGAGAGATGCATCCATATATGAGTGTGTTTTTGACAGCTAACTTAACTATTATTATGATGGCATTGCACGCTGGCCGTGGTGTGTATGGTTTTATTTCATTATAAAATCTAATACATATTATATTAAAATATTTTCCGCATATCTTCTCCAAATAATCTTCAATTTTACTAAATTTCGGAATCCTCCTTTCGCGCAACTCTTTAAAAAAGGGACGGCCTTTTTTATTCACACATATAGATTGTGCAAAATTTTTGAATCAAAATCGGCATTGTTATGCCAGCTTAGGTAAGGTGAAAAGGGTCACGAAAGTCTGTTTTTCCCGAATTATCTTGTGACCTGGAAAAAATCAATCTTTTAAAATCAAAAATGTTTAAAAACATAAATACACCAGTAATTTACTATAGATTTTCTACACGATAAATATTTTTTATTACTGCTTATGCTGACTTTCGTATAATAAGTCGAAATTCAATTTTGGTGAATTTTTGGCTCGCAATTTCTCATAGCAATTAGAAAAAAGACCAAAAAATGGTGCAATAAAAATTTTCTCAATAGCCTTTTTTCCGCCCATGAAGTAATTTCTTAATATTATAATTTAACCGCCTAATTCTTATTTTTTTCGCTAATTAATCATAAAGTACATAGAGAAAGGATGATATAATTATATGACGGTCTTGGTGAATAGGGAAGGAAGCTAGCTACTAGGTTTGTGTGTCTAATCTCGCAGACGAATTGCACATTTTTTTTATAGAATAGGGGGGCAAACGAGATCTCGGAGCCCTTTTACGACTACCGACGCCCATGAACATCCACATAATTACTATGCCAATGCGTTCCCACCATACCGCCCCCCCCCCTTGGTCCCCCGGCTGCTCACAAAGCACACGTAACGCGACACTGAAGGTGCCACTTTACGGCGGTATTATGTGAGCCAGAGGTACCTCTCCGGCCGCGCCGGTCAAATTCCGTCGCCTAGAAGGATGTAGTGTCATGCACAGTGAATGGCAGTACCTCTACCTGAATCACAATAAGAACGTTTAGTGTTAATTTTACTTAATTAAAAAATAGTTTTGTACAAACTTGGACTAAATAAACGAGCCCCACGTGCAGAGGCGGGTAACCTTTTTTTACAGTGCGGACATATCTGTGGTAATATATTCCGCTACTGGTTAATTGAAACATTATAAAGGCGATGTTATCAGCAAAGAGGCCGCGCCACGACACATTATGGGACGGAATTTTTATTTGTCCGCATTTTTTTGGTACAATTTATTGTCACCGTTACAATGTATTGTTGATGGTGTTTTGTATGTATTGATAATTCAATATCATCATCAACATTGATGAGAACTGGCGTGAGATGTTTTATAGACCTTGACGACCGGCTGGCTCAGTTGGTGACGTGGCGGTTAGTCCGCGTGTTACGCCAGAGATCGCGGGTTTGAATACCGCATAGGTCATGGATTTTTATATATGTCTTGTTGTCTTTATTTTTTTAAGGGGGTTTTTATCCCACAATGACATGACAACCCCATCGTACCCTATTACATGGTCATGACACCACTCAATATTAACAGCATGTTTTATTATGTTATCTAAGAACGAAAATTACTGCTGGACGACTATGGTCAATTTACATAATATTTGTTGGCTGCATCTGACGTTGGTTTTGAAAGTATATTTGGATCAGCCCTACATCAAAGAGATTAAGCTTAAATTCGTTCAGCGGTGATTCCCGTTCATCTTTATTTCTGACACATTCCATCAGCAAATGTTGCACATCTTCAGGTTTGTCTCACGTCAGACAGGAGAATCTGATTTTTTCATTAAACACGGAAACTTAATAGTGTCCGGATCTAAGTCTACATGCTAATTAATAAATAATATAATTTCTACTTATCCTATAGTTTTCAAGCCATGGCAAGCGAGGCAGCTCACCCTGTATGGATTTGTGCCATATACCTTTTTCCTAAGAATTGTTTTCGAATTGAGATCTCCAGTCATTAAAACAACTTTCTAAATGTTGGTACTAGCTCCCAATAGTCCGATGTATGTGTGATATGTATTTCTTCATTATAAATCTTAAATATATAAAATTTCCTAAATATATTAGAATATTAAATATATTTCCGTTTTCTAGTACCTGTAACACAAGTCCCTTACGGTACGTAGGTACTATTCAAAATGATTTTTTTTTCTTTTTCAATGGTATTAATATTAATAATAACAGCGTTCATTTCTGGAAGAGGTAGTGCGATGCTGCATAAGAGAAGGTAGTGCCATGCATAGTGCAGTACTTCTACATCCTATGCAACGGAATAGGGCCGGCACAATCGGCCCAATTCCGGATATCAGATCCAGACATATTCTATGAAAAAGGAGACAGACAAGGTAGTTGTGTGTTAGTAACAGTTTTATTATTCTTTTAGTGTCGCTAGTTATTACTATTATTAAGCAGTTACAAGCTTTATAAAGACCTTTATTTACTAAAAAAAACCTTTAACTTTTCTTACATTTGATGAGTACCGACACCTATTAAAATCTACATATACATGCTTCGTTCATCCACATATACATGCTTTGTTCTTCCACATATGCAAGCTTTGTTCTTCCACATATGCATGCTTTGTTCTTTCACATATACATGTTTTGTTCTTCCACATAGACATGCTTTGTTATTCCACGTATACATGCTTTGTTCTTCCACGTATACATGCTTGGTTCTTCCACATATACATGCTTTGTTCTTTCACATATACATGTTTTGTTCTTCCACATATGCATGCTTTGTTCTTCCACATATACATGCTTTGTTCTGCTACATATACATGCTTTGTTTTTCCACATATACATGCTTTGTTCTTCCACATATACATGATTTGTTTTTCCTCACTCCATTCCTCCAGTAGATCACCGGATACTTACAAACCGCATGAAACGCGACGGTAAAGCTGTCACTTTACGACGGTGTCATGTGAGTGTGACTAATAAGGTTTTGTGTTAAACAAAGGCCTCAATTCGTTCCTGTGCCCACAAAGAGGCCGCGGTGCCGCCCCTTTTTTTACTAGTCTTTGCTGACGAAAGTGTCCAGTGCATCTTCATCGGTTACTATAATGTAGTACACGTCGGGCGACGTCCCTTACTTTAAATGGGAAGGATGCATCCCAATAGTTGTTTAAGATGAGCAAAATAACTATTATTATCTCGGCCGAGAGGACCCCTTTTTTGGGTCCCTTCGCCCCCCTCTCGAGGTGGAAGGTCACCCGCGGCAGCTAGGGTTTGGCCTTAAATCATGGAGGGGGCTGGAAGAGCTTTTTAAACTATCAGAACAATCTAATCTATTTGTCCCGGGTCACAGAGCTCCTTACTTTGATAATTGGCTTCTATTTAACTATTGCCATCTCTTTCTTTTTTTATTTGTTCCCAGAACTGCCGTTAATTGGATATCGTTAATTTAATGTTATTGTTAAATTATGTAGTTGGTAACCTTTGTTGCATGTTCGAAGTTATGGTTTGTGGAGTTGTTTTATGTAGTTAGGGCAAATGAGCATTTTATGTCGCCACGGACTCATGTGTTTATGTGTTAATATGTTTTTTAGGACGAGGGAGAAAACCAGGGGAGACAGAACCCATTTAATGAATACCGACGTTCACCGATTATGGTTATGCAGATATCCTCAATGACTTCTATATCATTGAGTACCTGCATTGGCCACCGCACGATACGTGAATGCCAACTAAGACAAAAGCAGAGTCAAATTTGACACATTTTATATCTTTGACCTTGACCCTGTTTTTGGGTCAGTTGGTAACGTGACGTTTAAGCCGCGTGCTATGCCAGAGGTTGCGGGTTCGAAACCCGCTTACGTCATGGATGCATGTGTGTGTGTAATATATGTATTGCTATAATAAAAATTTAAAATATATAAAATTTCTTAAATTTATAAAAAATATCAAGTATATTTCCGTAACACAAGCCCCTACGGTACTTACCACAGCACGGTACTTGACGAGTGTTGGACGACAGGTGGTAAGACGATCTCCATGCTGTAGCCGGTCCGGGAGGGATGCGAGTAGCAAGAGATCGGCCATCTTGGTGTTCATTGAAAGAGGCCTGTAATGTCCATAAGTGGACCGATAAGGGCTGATAATGATGATGATCGAACATTATTTGCAGAAAAATATAAACTGTCTTGTTATAGGTGAAACGGCTACTCAAAAACAGCACGAAACGCGACACCGTATATCTCACTTTACGGCGGTATCAAGTGAGCGAGAGATACCTCCCCGGTCGTGCCGGCCCAATTGCGCAATGCAGCACTACCTCTTACTAGAATTAAATATAGTTTTAATTATATGTACACGTTAACCAGTCCGTTGAAAAAAATATAAAGCCGTAAAAAAAATCAAGTTTGAAATCTTCTACAATTCGAATGTTCTTTTAACATTTAAATAAAATCAATAGTAGTTTACGCGGTTGCCAGCAATTTGTAAAAAAAAACCCAACATAACTTAACTCGGAATCTTAAATTAAGACGATTTAAAAAGAAAAAAATAAACACCCGACCTTATTCTTCTCGGAAGACATTCCGGCGGCGTATTACCCGAATTAATTTAAGAATAATTGGATTTATGGTGTTTTGGCTGAATGGGACCATGGGCGGCGTCTGCCTCTTGTGTGGCTGCTAATTATGCCACGTCCCATTTTATGTGTTGTCAAGTTAACATTCTTGAAAGTGGTGAAAAATAGACACACTTGTCCTAAAAATCGTGAGATGCCTCATTCTCAGAATAATGCGTAGGAAAACTTAATATCTACACATCGATTTACAAAAAGGCCAAGATACACAGTTAGTGTCTTGCAACCGTCCGTATGAAATATGTACACAAGTCAAATTATGCACTTTGTGAGCTTAAAATCATGCGCGTAAGGTCCACTTTGCAAAAAAATATGTTTAAATTATGGCTCTTGTAAAAAATACTTTGAAAAAACGACCTAAATCATGTGCGTAGGTTTGACTGGGCAAAAAATTAATGTTTATAAATCACTGACTATTTAGAATGACAGTTCAGTATGAAATTGTGTAAATTGAATTTTTGTAAATGATTTTATATATTTTTTTAAGTTTACACTACTGTCACTCATTATTATGAATGAATTCATTAAATGAATAAACTCATTTTAATGGATTTTATTGCGTTTTACTTCATCATCATCATTCAACATCATCAGCCCTTATCGGTCCACTGCCGGACATGGGCCTCTCTCAATGAACACCAAGACGACCGATCTCCTGCTACTCGCATGGACGGATGCGTTTTATTTAACAGCAATAAATTAATTAAAAGAGTCTTCGAGCACATTATTAACGTGTGACATCATGACATCTGTCATCTCAGTCCAGCCTTGACCACGGTAGGTGGAGCTTCAGCTTCTGAAACGTCGGGATTGTGGACTGTTTAAATAAACCACGATAATGTCTGTTAAAGTGGTATGATTATAACAATATCTACATAAAACGGTCCGGCTTAGATACGCACGTCACCGGAAGTATTCCAGGCGTGTAACTCCAGAGGTCCGCATATGTATGTGATTACTAGTCGTGCCGCGTAATTTGTACTTTGGCAGCAAATCAGTATTGTATAAACCTCTTTTTTTTCTTTTTTCATTGCTGTTATTTTTATTTTATTTTATTTGTAACATATATAGTGTTTTAAGTAAATAACTTATAAACTACAGAGATTGGAATACACCGGTTACACGTTTTTATATTGTGAAACTAGATGGCTTGTTCTTTCTTTTTCATATACAAAGGTAGTTTTAACGAGGTTAATAGTTTAGGAACAGAGTTTTACATTACATATTTAATAAAAGTAACGGTAGTTCTTTGACAAAATTAACAAAAAATAATAAGAATAACAGTTAGGAAACGGCAGCAACTAATTTTTAGACAGTGTGTTTCTAAATGCAATAGGAGAGGAATGGAAAAGGTCCAGGTCGCGAGATTCGCCGAGGTCCTTCAATATTTTAGCTGATCTTATAAACATGAATTCTATCTATAACTTGATGAGCTTTTTTTTAAAATAGCATAAGGGGACAAACGAGTAATCGAAGCCTTTTGAGGCCCTCTTTCACCCGCTCCTCAATGCGCCACCTGCTACTCTTGAACCGCACAAAATGCGACAACGCTGTCAATCTACGCCGGTATCAAGTGAGCGAGAGGTAGTTCCCCGGTCGTGCCGGTACAATTCCGTTGCACAGGGGGATGTAGTGTCATGCACCAAACATGGCACTACTTCTCCTTAAAAGAAACTGCGAGGATCACGCGGAGATGCTTGTTATTTTGCAGTGTATTGCAGATACGTTGCATGTATAACAAGATTCTAGGGAAATTATTTAGATTTATGTAGTTAATAGTTTGTGTGTGTGTTATGCCTTCATACCGCCAAAATGTGAGAAAACGGTAGACCTGAAAACCAGTAACTATTAGTCCTAACTTTAAATGAGGTCCCACCTTCTTGTGAAATGCGCTGCTACCCGAAGAACACTGCTAATACTAGAATGTTTGCCCGATTACATTGATCTTATTCTTATTTTTATATCCCTTGTCTGTACATGTATGTGTTCTATTTTGATTTCTATTTTGCAGTGTTTTTTTTTCACAAATAAATTATCCTTCCTGAAGGACCTAGCACTGACGGCGTTCCTACTATAATTGCCAGAATAGTTCAACGGACTAGCGCAAATTTTATTATCTGTTGTATATTCACCCCACGCGGCAGGATTGCTTTCTGCGACACAGAAAACGTAAAGGATCTTGCACAGAAGTATCTCTTCCAAACAGATCAGCGTTCTTGGCGTTAAACGGTAGCATGATAAAAACATCACTAGCATTTGCACGTAATTGCCCAGAACGCAGCGCGTGAGAATAATCGGTATTCTAGAACATCATAAATCGCGCGCACGTCGAATTATTTTCAAGCCATTCAAACGCCATTTATAAAATATGTAAAGGCTCTAAGGGCAGGGATTTCGTGACGGCGTACGAGCAAGGTTAAAAAAAAAGGAAGCGCCATATCTCGTTATTATTTCAGAAGACAATAGCGCCGGCGATGTCACATCCAGCGCGCTCCATGCAAATAGTCATAAATAAATAAAAATAAATATGAGGGGCCCGGGACGTCTTATTTTGGATCGTGGTATCTGTGGCGCATGACTGGATGAGCTCGGTGATCTTTAGAATAGTTGGAATTTGTGACTGTACAACACGGAGCCGCAGTCGTCTAGGGGTTGGCGCTTCCAGGTTCGATACGGTCATGTACCAATGAGTTTTGCTAACTCAATTACGTTTTCTGTGTGCCCTTTAGGTGCAGGAAAATATCGCGAGGAAACCCGGATTCGTGTATTCCAATTAGACCTAATCTAGGATTGGGCCTGGTTTCCCTTTTGGGTTGCAAAGATCAGATGGCAGTAGCATCGATCGCAGCTCTGAGTGGTTCAAGTAGCAGAGATGATATGAGACAGCCATGCCATTGCTTGCATTTTCAACATAGATACCCATACCAACTTGAAATACTTATTCTAAGCAAAATCGTTTAAATAGAGGGAGTTAGTTCGTGCGGGGTTTATTCGTTCGCAACATCAAAATTGGCGTTACGTATAAAAATAGACTGCTACCCAAGATATAAAAATGTAAAAGGAATTTAACTAGGTTAAATTTATTCATTACTGAATATATTTTATTTTTAACATACTGTCAGTATTTATTAAGAACCTACGAGTAGGTATGGAGCTCAAGACATGCATTTACGTACCCTCAAACTACAGAAATACCTCACTAATTGCGGCTACTGTTATAGCACCATTATCATCAGAGTCATCGGCTATTCTCAAAAAAACCTCTTGATTTCCGACCGTTTAAAGACTGAATTCAAAGGGTTCCTTGCACAGAGGATTTCACAATGATGGAGTTTATTAATGTTTGTTCGTTAATAAATGAGTGGAATCTAAAATGACTTTATAAGAAACCTGTGAACTGGCTGTCAGATACCATTACGTAATGCTTGAGTAGTCATAACAGATTATCATAAATGTTATAAAAAAACATGATATCGATGTGGAATATTTACTAATATGGGGTGCATAGAATGACCATATCTAGAGTTTATAGGCGCGTGTCTGTAACGAGTTTTGTCCTGTCCAAACAAGGGCTCTCTGTCCGCGCGGCACCATCTTGGATTTGTAACAAATGTCGCCATCTTCGAAAATAAAGACATACGCTATTTGCAAAAGCGCGCGCATTTTAATGACACACATAAAGTTATGAGATTTAATATGTCGTGTTACGTTTTGTGTAGAATTGGAAAGAAATCTATACTAACATAATAAAGCAGAATCATTTGTTTGTTGGTTTGTTCATTTACCTTGAATAGGCTCCGAAACTACTGGACTGATTTGAAAAGTTCTTTTCTTCAAAGGGAATCCAACATTATCAGTGATGAGACCATATCAAAGTAAATCTTCATTAGCTGCAGATCTGCAGAAGCTACTGACAATGAGCTTGCCCGACGGACCTTGCTCTATCATAAATTGAATTTGTTATCATGATAATGTTTACGAGGTCGAAATTAAACTTTATAGTTTCATCACATTTGTAAATCAATGATTTTTTGCCACAGGCATTTCGTGAAATATCCGTGCGAAGCCGAGACGGACTGCTAGTAATCTTATTCGTTTTTTGTACAAGTCTATTTTATTCCTAGTGATTAAGGGACGATAGCTGCAGGTAAAAAAATTGTTTGTGGTCTCGCTTTGAAGAGCTCCAGCCGTGGATGCGAAGAAAAAACAATGAGAAAATAAACACTTAAAGTGAGCGGCTATTGACAAGCATATTCATCAATTTTAGAGTTCCATTACCCAATGGCAAAGAATGGACAATAGTTTCGTCATGTCCGTCGTCCGTGCGTATGTCACAGACGTTTTAGTCGAAAATTATGGATAGTGGACGTTTTAAATTTCAAAGGGATTTCAAGAACTGCTACAGAATGTTATGCATATTCGTTCGTAGAACCGATAACCGTTGGGGAGGGGGGGGGGCCCTGTGTTGGACCCGGTGGGTAGTCGACTTGGTTAAGGTGGCGGAAATCCGCTGGATGGAAGGGGCTCGTGACCGCGACCTATGGCGCTCTATGGGATGCCTCTGTCCAGCAGTGGACGTTAACCGGCTAATGATGATGATGAGGGATGAAAAAATCGAGAGGGCATAGCCCTGTGAGGTGTTATTTATACAATAATGTGCACATTTAGCACAGTAACAATAGCATATACTTCTCACCCGTGTTAAGTTAAATGGTATCATGCGAACATGAAAATTAGAAAATGAAGAAAGAAAGGCGAAGTGTGAATTGTGTCAACATTTTGACAGGACCTCGAGATCCTTTCAAATGTCGATCTTGATGTAACCCATTTACGAGATAAAGCAGTCCACGATGTTAATGGGCGTCGATATTCACCGATATGGCTCGTGTCAGAAAACATGAAGTGGTGAAAACGTGATTTTCGAAAAAGAGCCCGTATACTATTTTCTCATAAGACAATTTTAAATATTCGGCGGTAGTTAAATAAGACTGAATTAATTTGAAAGAACACACAAAACAAACACACACCAGATTGAGGAAAACGATATGTAACTTAATATCTAGTAATAGGTTCAAGTGGGAAAAATATGCTGTCAGATTATACTACAAAGGGAGACTCCTACGAAGTCGCGCGCAGCAACTAGTCAATAATAATACACGCCATTTAAATATAAACGACTATTCTTATTGCTATCAGCACAAGGTTCAAATACGCGGATAATAAATGTGAAGGGGGTGAGAATTTTCCGGGTGAAATTGGAAAAATATTCGCATTTTCACAATGGCGGCGGTGGGCTGCGCCAATTTGAATATAGATTAGAACATGTGACGCCGAGGACTCTAATATGCTTTTGTAGTGATGGGACACATGCGTGGATTTCTTTTATCGATATACATTTAAAAGTAGACACTTATATTTCATATAAAAGTGACTTTGTTTACTAAAGATACGTTGATGTAAATAATACTCATTATCACCAAACTACTTGAAGTAAATAGGATATATTCACTAGATTCACTATCACAAATATACAATGTATGTATAGGCTTAAATGAATATCGTTGTTTGAGAATTATATCAAGGAGTAACAAGTTATCAAATTTCCCGTTCTACTAATATAACAAATACTAGGGTCCATACGTATGTTTGTTCTTTTTTTACACAAAAATTATAATTTATTATCCCAAAGAAAAGGAATGTTTCCCTTGGAATACATTTTACACGGAAGACATCGCAGGACACAGCTACTCTAGTGATAACGAGAACTTAAATCACTTCCCAAGAACTGGACACAACTAAGATTAAATACCACGAAAAAGTATCTTGAAATATATCGATGCGTCTACGTCCCTACCCTAGTAAAGTGTTGCCAGGTAGCGCGTACATATGCATAGGCTATTCGTCGTAATGGATTTCCTGTTCCCGCCCACCCGTTCTGCTATTTTTATTAGGGGAGGAATGCAGCAGTTCGTAGGTACTAGATACCTTAGGGTTTATGACGAGTTGGGCATTGTAAGGTTGTCCTGGGTAAGGTCCCGTACATATTTTAATAACGAATACCCTCAAAAACCGCCGCAAGTACCATCAGGGCCGCATTTGGTAAGGTTCACCGATCACCAGGGCACCTCGATGGATAGTCAGTACCTACCGTCCGGGACCGATGTCCCCTCCACAGTGGGGTTGCCCACGCCACAGGGCAACCCCATCAACTTTGGGACAGTGCAATGGGGTGAGGTCCCCATCCATATCTTATAAGAGGAGTGCAAAGATCCCCCTCGGTCCAATTGGCTTGGCGTGGCTACTAAGCCCCACCGCCACGACAAAGCTTGAACCATGGTGGGAGGGGGAGGGGGTCACATACCTATGGCATCCCTCCTCTGTCTATGTTATCTCTATAGAGAATGTGCATGCGAGATTAGATAGACTAAGGCAGTAATGCGGTCTCATCTTCCTTTTTTATTAACCAACACGGCCTCTAGCCGTCATAAAACTGCCTATGAAATCCCCTCTCTATCTATATTTTAACTGTGGACCGCGGGCGCGCCGGTGAAACTCTGCCTTTATGCAGCGTGGCACTAGCCCACTCACATGCTATCCCAAGTGACTACTATGCTCTCGCATTTTGTTGGGTTCATGACATTCCGGTAGCTCGTTGGAAGGGAAGGACACATCGGCTTTATAACTATGTGGATGTCTATGGGCGTTAATAGTCACAAAAACCCCACAAACACCTTTAAAATAATTGTATACTTTCACCAATTTTTTATGAATGGTGGTTTAGTGGGGAGCTGTCAAAAATACCACTTAACTCCTCGATAACGCACATCCGCCAGTTAAAATTTGAACCACAAGATAACGGTTAAAGTAGATTTCATGGCCAATTACGAGGTGTGCGCTTTTTTTACTATTTACCGACTTGGCACCACCATGAAATAAAAAAAAGTACCTTCAAGTTTTTCCAAAAATCAGGAACAGACTTGACTGTTGCCGTGACAGATATTTGTAAATGTGGACAGACTACCTAGAGACTTGTGTTGAGCTACCGAGAGCCATAAAGTTTATATTTCTTATAATTAGGGGTAAACAAGAAGTTGGAGCCTTTTGATGAGTACCGACGACAGTACCGACGACAGTACCGACGACAGTACCGACGACAGTACCGACGACAGTACCGACGACAGTACCGACGACAGTACCGACGACAGTACCGACGACAGTAGACATGCGCTAATTTTTAGGCAGGTGCTCGTCTTCCCTCCGATGAGTCGTTGATAACTAACAAACACCATGAAACGGGGCAACTTAGTTGTCAATTTGAAGGGGCATAACATGAGCGAGAGGTACCTATCCTGTCGGCCCAATTCAGCTGCAACAATTACATCACACGAGATTACCGGTCAAAATTCTCCCCGGTCCTGGTCCTCTCCATGATCCGAATGTTCACGTCAGCGCCGAGCCTATTTTAGCTACAGAGTCGGGGGAGAAGGGACCTCCCGGTACACCCTCAACCGATAAAAATAATAGTTAAATTAGCTATTACAAATATTCTCATATCGGGATGCGTCACTCCCATCTGTGTCCCTCCCCCATACTATAAAAAAGTGAGGTTCCGGATCGGACCAAATTGTTAATGGGGTTTTCAATTCCTAATAAGAGTCCGGAGTTATTAAGTTTGCGCTGTTACATCCCCGCGCTTCGGTGAGCACGTTAAGCCGTCGGTGCTGCAGTTGATTTTTCTCCGGACGTGTCGGATTGCCGTCCCACCGGTATAGAAAAGGATTCCCTTATTCATGGAGTGCACTTGTGCCTGCGCACACACTACGCACTACAATATGCCTCCAACTGCGCAGGACATGTTATAGAGCAGGCTAGTCTCTTTAGAGATAACCGCCTTGGTTATTGTCGATAGAATTTTGACATATTTCTTACGGTGCTTACGTCAAAATCTTATCTCCAGTAGTCAAAAGCATATTTTGTAGCAGTCGGGTCCTTTCAGAGAAACAGCCCAGTTCTGAACTGATCCGACAGATCTGGGGCACCTCAGTTCTGGTGGACGATGGCAACCGCGTGAGTTTTGCGAGTTCACCTGATATTCCCACAGACACAATGGATCGAGTGCCAGTCCGTAAATGTATTAAAAATGCGTAGTTAGAGTATATAAAACGGTCGTAAAAACGTCACTTCCAAAGTGACACAGATTAGGACTCATGTAGAAGAAGCAGTACCGCATCACGGAAGCACTTACCACTGTGCCATTTGGTTATCAGTGATGTGTGAAGATGCTGAAGGTTAATCCTTAGTCAACACGCTGCTTACATCACTCTTTGTACTAACCGACTTTTTCTACCACTCGGGGTATAGTGCGACCGATTAGAAATGGTATAAGCGAATCTGTGGTACTTTATAAACATTTTATGAAACATATTTTTACTGAATTAACTTTTTTGTAACGATTTTAGGTATGAAATTAAGAAAATCATGTGAAGAAATATAAAGGAAAAGAATAAATTCGTGTAAAATAAAATCATGTACATTTTAAAGGAATAAGCTCCAGGCGCGTGTCGAATCTGACACGCCGATTTTCATTGAAGTAAAAGCTGGTAATATTTTTCATTGCAGTCTTTTACGTTATATTATTAATTTAACCCCTTTAGGAGTAAAATAAAAAAATCTTTAAATAAAATAAAACACAAATATGAGAACTGAATATATATTACAAATGTGCTCTGGCCCCTGGACTCATTATTATTGATATGAAGTTTTTATTGAAGTATACTTCATAAACTCTCAAAATGTATCAGTCGTGTTATATAACGTTTGAAGTTAAACCGCTAGCGCCACTTGACTGATGCAGCCGCCAGCCGACAGGGTCGCAGCTTCAATATTAGCACAACATTCGGTGAGTCAATCTTAGAAAAAATTACGCTCTCAACTTGGCACTTAGAATTAACGTTCGTTGATGTTTGTGCTTACTTGAAGAAAAAAAAAAATAGGTTTTGATAATGTTATTTAAGTTTAGAATCTTTTATATGTAATTTTGCTGTTATGTCTATAATATTTTTTTCTTTATATATTCGTTGGGTGCTAATGCACTTATTTACAGCCTAGAATCAATTCTTATAATTTTATGTGAATTCAGTTCTTCAATATATTACAAAAAATTGTGAATGTATGTCAATGTAATTTTTTAAATTGATACACGAAATGTGACTTTGAACACTTTGCACAATTAATTAACAATGTGAACTATAAAACAATGTGAACTATAAAACAATGTGAACTATAAAACAATGTGAACTATAAAACAATGTGAACTATAAAACAATGTGAACTATAAAACCTGTCAAAGAAACACAAATGCACTTGAAAAACATAACCCTCATTTGAGCCCTGTCTGATACACACAGTAACTAAATTTCGCAAGAACAATGCAAACATACTAGCGGAAAAGGTGTTCAAATATTTGTTTCGGCAATTTAAAAGCCAATGGACGTGGGAGTCGCGTTTCATCCAGCTGTGCTTGGGATGGGTGTGCGCATTACACATTAAAAATGATTTAACATTAAATTAAAAAACGAATAACTCGATTATCATCATCATCATCATTATCAGCCCACATCGCTCCACTGCTAGACATAGGCCTCTTTCTATACTAAATATATTTTAATACTACTCAAAAATATTTTGCAATCACAATTTACAGATCCATGAATAACCAATATTATTTTTTTGTTATAAACAAAAAAAAAAAAAACAAAATTGATTGACAATACATTAACTAAAATATACTTCCACGTTCACAAAATACAAGTAGTTGCAAGTAACTGAGGGCCTACATTTATGTGTTCAAACAAGCTAATTATAATATTTAAAGTCTTATAACAATTTCGTATACTTAATTAATTAACAAAACAAAAAATAATTAAAAAACAAATGAAATTACAATAATTATCGTACTAAAATAAAATATACATAATTATCAATTAAGTTTGTTAATAAAGCAATGTAATTTACGTTTTATCAAAATCCCTGAGCCGCTTTATTTTTGTGTTAAAAAGTAACGCTCAGGTGACTTTGTTTTGAAGTTTGAATATAGAACAAGATGGAGTCATTAACTTGAGAGAGCTTCTTATAAATGACGAAACAAAATTTATAAATAACTAAGGACTATCGTTTTTTTTAAACATGCTGGCAGAAGTAAGGGTATATATATATGTATACC
>JAFELO010000382.1:434404-471643 GCA_017140195.1 Eumaeus atala | reverse complement strand
TAGCGAACACTAAATAAGAGGTAGTGCCATGCTGTATTGCAGCGGAATTCTGCCGGATCTCTCGCTGACATGACACAGGCGTAAAGTGACATCTCGGGTGTCGCGTTTCGTGCCGTTTGTGAGGTGGACTACTGGGGGAGAGGTGAAATGGAGGACAACGCATCGGCTTAATAAATGTGCTGATGTTCAAGAACACCAGCAGTAAAGAGGCGAATGCTCGCTACGGGTACCTATACTATAAAAAAGACGAAACGTTTGAAGGAAAACAAATGTATATGATATTGTACAATTGTAATATTGTACAATGTAATTGATCGTGTAGTTTAGAGATGTCTCTTCCAGCGTCTACGTCTGAACACTGAGGGGAGATGTAAAACGTGGCAATAAGCGTCAAATTAGATTTTGTTATTTGAATCCTGTTTGGAGCTAAATCGGAAGGCAACTCTGATAAGGCGCAGGTATAAAGAAATGTACTGTCATTATAGCTGTACTCACAGACACACCTACACCTTAGCGAATCAGAGCCCTTTCAGAGGCTATTACGCCCATAGACGTCCGATTTTTTATAGTATAGGCGAATAAACTAGAAACCGGAGCCTTTCTATGACATCCGCATAACTACTATGCCGATGGCGGTGTCCTGTCCTCTTCCCTTCTAATGGGCCACGCCGGAGTTCGCGTGTTCGTATTCTGCCCAGGTCACGGATGTTATCTATATAACGTTACTTTAATTCATAAGAATATTAAATATAAATCCGTTGTCTAGTGCCTGTAACACAGGTACTCACGGTACTTAGCACGGGACTAGGCTAGCGTTGTATAATAAGTCCAAAGATATTATTATTTATCATACATTATCGTCGATATTAAAACGTTGATTAAAAAAGTACTGGTAGGAAATGAGCATGACAACTTATAAAAGCCTATAGACACACACATATTTGCGAGCACGTGCACTCGTTTTGTATGCAATGAACAACAAATGTAAGTTTGTAATGTTTTTACTGTGGTATAACTTTAGATAGAAAGAGGTTATGCCCCTGCTCCACCTCTGGGCTAGTGCGACCGGGCAGGAAGTGTGGTAGGTAGCCTCTCGCTCACACGGTACGTCTTTAAGAGCGATGTCTATGCTATCGCGTTTCGTGCTGCATGCGAGTACCTAAGGGCCCATTGGAGGGGATGCGGTGAATGATAGCAACACATCTGCAAGATGTCAATGGGCGTCGGTAGGCACCGCATCATCATCACCATTATCAGCCCTTATCGGTTCACTGCTGGGTATAGGCCTCTCTTAATGAACGCCAAGACGACCGATCTCCTGCTACTCGCATCCATTCCGGACCGGCTACTGCACGGAGATCGCATTCCCACACGGTGAACGGTCGACCAACACTTCGTTTTCCTAGACGCGGCCTCCACTCCAGAACCTTAGTGGGCCATCCCGACATCTCTGCTTCTGGGTGTGTGACCAGCCACTTCAGCGAACTTATTCGTCGCGTGATATCGGATGCTTTAATTCTCTGCCTAGTGACTTCCTTACGAATTTTATCGGACAAAGAAACACCCAACTTGGCACGTTCAATAGCCCGCTGAGCTACCGCAAACTTGCAGACCAGTCCTAAATGTTTCCATGTTTCGGCCCCGTAGGTCATCAAAAATACCTATAGATGTAGATAAATTCTAGACTCCAGAATGTCACTCCTACAGGAGTCTAAAATGCGCACCATAATATGTTTATAATAATTTTGGTATAATAATCTGACTTCAATTTTAGGGTTCCGCAGCGCGGGACGCCCCCTCCCGCTAGGTGGCGAGACGGTCTTCGCCGGGCGGCGGGAAGTAATCGGATGATGAAAGCCGCAGGTCAGGCTCAGTGGCGCGCCTTGGGAGTGGCCTATGTCCAGCCGTGTACTAACGTCGGGTGAATAGAGAGAGAGAGAGAGAGTAGCCAAATCGCAAAAAACGAACCATCATAGTTTTGTAATGTCTGTCTGTATGTCACAGACGTTTCATCCGGGGACTAGGACCGGGGGTAGGTACTATTGGTTTGAAATTTTGAAGTGCATTTTGTTAACCGCTACAAAATGATGTGGTATGATTTAAAAAAATAAAATTATACATGTAACTGAGAAATGTAAAAAAAAAATTATGGCATTAACGTGTGAGATATCATTGGATAAGTCTTTCTAAATAGTACGATAGTTGCTAAGATTATATTTTGTTTATGTAATAGGTACTTTGTAGGATATTCGCTTCTAAAATGGTCAAAAGTGTCCCCACCACGAAATAAGAGTTCTGACATAACGTGATGCTATGCTTTTGCTTTTTCGTGCGTTTCATTAGTAGCAGGTGGCCCATTGGAGAATATCTGCATGACAATAACGCAAATGTCTGTTGGCGTGGGTGGTCGCCAAAAGGCTTCTATTTACCATGGCAACCGCTTGGTAGGTTCTATAAAAATATTTTATTTGCTTGCTGCTACGCAACCCTTCGAAATTGAGTGTGGCTCGCTCTTGGCCGGATGCATGTCAGTATTTTTTATATTAGTTAAATTACATTTAACACAACGGTGGGTTAAATCACTGCTATCCTGCCCAGGCATAATGGATTCATTGTGGGTTTTTTTTATTTGAACTCAAAACACTTGGCCTAATTTCACACTTGTACCGATGAATATAAAGTCTAGATATTCAATGAGGCTAAACGTAACACGCAGAAGTATTTAATACAGTAGCGCAATTAATATAGTTGTGTATTAGATACCGTTGCGTATTTAACACATTTGCGTATTTAATACAGTTGCGTATTTAATACAGTTACATATTTCATATATTTTCATATTATATACAGTTACATATTTAATACAGTTAAATGTTTAATATATTTGCATATTAAATACAGTTACATTTCTAATACAGTTGCATATTTAATACAGTTAAATGTTTAATATATTTGCATATTAAATACAGTTACATTTCTAATACAGTTGCATATTTAATATAGTTAAATGTTTAATATAGTTGCATATTTAATACAGTTGCATATTTATGCAATTAACAAACAAAACTTTATCGAGTCACTATCAAAGGTCGCTATTCTCTATGGTCGTCCATCTTGACTAATTAAGCAATTAAGATAAAAATAATAGAACAGTTCGCATTCGGCTCCGGAAACTTGTGGAGAGATAAAAAAGTAATAACGCATTTATATCGAACAACCCAAACTTACAATATGCATAGGGATAGCTCTTTAATTCTATCCCCTACTAAGTGTTTCGGTTTACTAGTGTTAGTAGATTATAATTACTATGTCGAATTTTATGGACTATTTTATTTACGCTGGAAAAATGTCGTGCCATCAACACGTGACAGTGCACCTATAATGTGTATATAATAAATGTAAGTTTTTAGGATTTTGCAATTTTTATAATATGTGTGTACTTAACTCGTGATGCGCGCCTCAGACGAAAAACGTTCGGTACAGATACAGTTTCTAGCTTTAATGTCAGCCAGCTACCTCTTTTTTTTTTTTTTTTTTGGAACGAAGTTCCTTATCGCGAGTTGCGAAGGAGGCTAGACGAAAAAAAATTTGGCGAAAAGTTGTCGAGACACTTTTTGCCACAGCATGGTAAATCGCACGGCATGTGCATGTTTCTCTCTCTCTTTCTTTCATAGAAGGCAAGCCAATTATTTCCGTTCTGACTTTCTATTTTGCATTGAACAGTGAAATGTAACGACGATTATTTTTGTTTTGTTAAGTTTGTACAAGTTTTTGGTACATAATAAGAAAATATTATTTTATAACTTAAAAGAAATAAACATTTATTTTTACAATTCCTCCACAAATTAATCTAAAGGGACTTCAGTACATCCACCCGGATGGAATGACGTTCCCTTGACACATCTCATCATGCTTACAAACTGTCATCATGCCTTATTTTCATACATTGATAATCCCTATATGTGAAGATTTAACCTAAACGTCATCGAGTTCTAGTCGCGTTACAGGAGTAGGGGACACGAAATGGCGGTCCCGGGTGAAATAAAATAAATTCCAATTAAGGAAGGTGTCAAAACGCGACCATGACTTTTATCATCCACCGCCGCATACTGGACATAGCAGCGATAGCGACGATAGCCAACAGTGTTACATAAATATTGATAAATTATAAAAAAATACATGTACGTACATGTACGTGCGTGTGTGTACGTCCCACCTACACACACGCACGTACACTGAGTGTGTATCATAGGAGTGTAGTTGAAATGGTCGAATTGAGCCGGCACGACCGAGGTCTGTCGCTTAGTCGATACGCTATTTAGCTGCTATTCATCTATGGTTTGTGAATGTTCGGTGACCCACTCGAGGGCAATGCATCTTCAAAATGTCGGTGACTGTACAATGGTTAAAATTGCTCGTCTGCCCCACACAAACATTATTATTAATTATCGACGTGGCGAGTAAATAAATAAAACTTGCGAAACCTGTCTGTTTAGTTCTTAGAGCAAGTTTTTTTTAAGTTTGACTACCTGAGTTCATTAAAGTGTACGTTTAATAGTCATTCAGGCCGTTTTTTTATACAATAAGGCGGCACACGAGCGATTACATCCTGACACTTTATGGTGGTGTCACGTAAGCGAGAGATATCTCACCGGCCGTGTCGGCCTAGCTCGGTTGCAATGCACTATGGCACCACCTCTTACAAATTGTTTTTGGTTTCGGTCTCGTAAACATTACACTTTACAATGACAACAACGTCAGTGGGGGCAGCCTGTTGCTAATAATGATATAATACATAGGGACAGCTAGTTGTGAACAATAATATAATACATAGGGACAGCTACTTGTGAATAATAATATAATACATAGGGACAGCTACTTGTGAATAATAATATAATACATAGGGACATCTACTTGTGAATAATAATATAATACGTAGGGACAGCTACTTGTGACTAATAATATAACACATGGGGACAGCTAGTTGTGAACAATAATATAATACATAGGGACAGCTACTTGTGAATAATAATATAACACATAGGGACAGCTAGTTGTGAACAATAATATAATACATAGGGACAGCTAGTTGTGAACTATAATATAATACATAGGGACAGCTCATCATCATTACATCATTATCAGCTCTTATCTGTCCACTGCTGGAGATAGTCATGTCTCAATGAACGCCAAGAGGAGCGATCTCCTACATCTCACATCCATCCCGGACCGGCTACTGCATGGAGATCGTCTTCCTACCTGGTGAACGGTCGAACAACACTTCGTTTTCTTAAACGCGGCCTCCACTCCAGAACCTTCCTGGCCCATTTGCGATCTGTTCCTCTGAGCCTATTGCCACTTCAGCGGGCCTGTTCGTTGCGTGGTAACGGATACTTTAGTTGTCTGCCTTATGACTTCGTTATGAATTCTGTCGAACGGAGAAACACCCAACGTGGCACGTTAAATAGCCCGTTGAGCTACCGCAAACTTGCGGACCAGTCCTAACTTAAGAGGCCATGTTTCGGCCTCGTAGGTCATCACGGGGAGAACGCATTGGTTGAAGACTTTCGTCTTCAAGCTCTGCGGTATAGGTGACGTGAGAATGCGACGATGCTTCCGGAATGCTGCCCAACCCAACATTCCGGAAGCTTCTCCACATTATTTTTTTTTCCAACCCAAGGATTCATCCTTCTATCGGCTTCCTTCTTGTAGCTATACCTACCTGGTTGCAATAATTGCCCGTGGTATACGTATTCGTCTACGACTTCGGGAATAGCACCATCGACGTTGACCGGCCTGGGGAGAACGTGTTCGTTGAACATGACCTTTGTCACGTCCGAGTTCATCCTAAGGCCAATACGTCGGGAGAATTCGTTTAGGCTGTGCAACATTTCCATTCATGGAATTTTTCAGAACCTACCGTAGTTAGTCGTAAGTTAAGTCGGAGTGTCGACTGTTCTAATCGGACAGGCTCGCGTCGTAAGCCTATATTCAGAGAGCCTCTAACCAGTCGGTGATCACTTCCGGTTTTAAACCTGTTGATCGCGGAGACATCCCTAAATATATGCTTTCGGTCCGTCATAATAAAGTCAATCTCGTTCCTCGTCACAGTATCGGGGCTCCGTCATGTCCACTTCTTATGTGGCTTCGTCTTGAAATATATACATTGAGAGGAGGAGAGGCCCTTCTTCAGGAGGTAGTTTACCAGCATTTGCCCTCTGCGATTTCGACTTCCGACTCCATTTGATCCCAGAAGCATGGCATTAAAGTTTCCCATAACAACATAGAAGTGGGCCCTATAGGTGATGTGTAAGGCCTTTGAGACATGAGTTGCCTCCACGTCGTCACCTGAATGTGTCGAGGTTGGTGCGTATACTTGTATCACCTTAAGGCTATCCTCTTATTGAGTTTAAGTATGAGATACGCTCGAGTAGGGTACTCGACACACTAGAGATTTCGACGATATTGCCTACGAGGTCCTTCGTAGGCTATATCACGAGCAGTGTAATATTATTCACGAGGAATCCCACGCCGCCTTGTGATGGAGTGTCGCCTTCCCTGATGTGGAATAGGTGACACGATGGTAGAGTTATGGTGTCCTCGCCTTGTGTTCGGACTTCTCATAGCCCCAGCCCATAGGTTATCTAATCTGAGCATGCGTCCGTTATGCGTAGCCAGCTCAAGTCGGTGATAGCTATCCGTAGCCCGGAGATTCTTAGCACCCCTTGTTTGTATGTATGTTTAAATGTGTGTAGGGCGCGTTTGATTTTCGCTCAATTAATGTCTTAGCGTGAAATGTTGTAATGCGAGTCGAGAGGCGCGCTCCGCCCAATACACTCGTCCACACAGCTTACACTGCTATCTACCTATTTATCTTCCCTATCTACCTAGTACTGTGTTGTAGAGAATTCACATTACATTGTACGTGTGTGTGTGTGTGTGTGTGTAGGGCGCTTTTGATTCTCGCTCAATTAATGTCTTACCGTGAAATGCTGTAAAGCGAGTCGAGAGGCGCGCTCCGCCCAGTACACTCGTCCACACAGCTTACACTGCTATCTACCTATTTATCTTCCCTATCTACCTAGTACTGTGGTGTGGAGAATTCACATTACATTGTACGTGTGTGTGTGTGTGTGTGTGTAGGGCGCGTTTGATTCTCGCTCAATTAATGTCTTACCGTGAAATGCTGTAAAGCGAGTCGAGAGGCGCGCTCCGCCCAGTACACTCGTCCACACAGCTTACACTGCTATCTACCTATTTATCTTCCCTATCTACCTAGTACTGTGGTGTAGAGAATTCACATTACATTGTACGTGTGTGCGTGTGTGTGTGTAGAGCGCGTTTGATTCTCGCTCAATTAATGTCTTACCGTGAAATGCTGTAAAGCGAGTCGAGAGGCGCGCTCCGCCCAGTACACTCGTCCACACAGCTTACACTGCTATCTACCTATTTATCTTCCCTATCTACCTAGTACTGTGGTGTAGAGAATTCACATTACATTGTACGTGTGTGTGTGTGTGTGTGTGTAGGGCGCGTTTGATTCTCGCTCAATTAATGTCTTACCGTGAAATGCCGTAAAGCGAGTCGAAGGCGCGCTCCGCCCAGTACACTCGTCCACGCAGTGTGTACAACTGCCACTCTATCTTCCTCGTTTTTCTGTCTATTGTTACACCTGATTAGTCTCGAGTTATATGGAACTGCTGTTCCATCGTGATGTGGGAATAGATATTGTTTTGTCTCCGAGCATACAATTTTGCTATAACATATTATCTAAGCTAGTGTTTCTATATATCCCCAACATGGTTCAAGCCTTGTCGTGGCGGTGGGGCTCGGTAGCCTGGGGCGAACCGTGGCACTTTGGGCGAAAAAGGGGGCTGCTCTAAGTAGCCATCTTATAAGAAGTGGGGAGCAAAAAGCTGGAGGAGGAGCTGTTCTTTGTTAACCTCTTATAAGAAGAAGGGACAAAAGAGTCGGCGCGTTTGCGCTAGAGGCAAGGGGCGAGGATGGGAACCTCACCCCATTGCACTGTCATAAAGTCGGTGGGGTTATCCTGTGGAGCGGGACGACCCCATCTCTGGAGGTGGCGTCGGTCCTTTGGCGGGTTGACTGGCTGTCGAGGAGACTTTACGCCGGTATAAAGTGAGCAAGAGGTATCTCCCCGGTCCTGACAGTCTAGGTCACATTGGTACAGGTCCAATTCCGTTGCATAGGAGGATGTAGCGTCATGCACCATGCATGGCACTACCTCCTCCTATGCATTATGGCACTACCCCTTACTAAAGGAGTTGTTACTTCACGACGGTATGAACACACGTCTTGCTCACATGATACCAACGTAAAGTCGGAATGCATAATGACACTGCTTCTTACAAAAATTACCTAGAAGTTACGGGTAGATGTTACCGACACCAAGTGAAATTCGATAGTTGGAACTTTTGAATCTAGAACGTAGGTAATAGATAATAATATTATTAAACAACCACATCTCCACGCCACGCTTGCACTAAAATATAACAACATTCATCAGTGAGGCTTAGGTCCTCTAGGCCATAATGTGCTATGGTGCTAGGCTGATGGCGGTTATTATAAGCGTTGTGTACGCGACGATACCCGGCCACCTCTCTCTCTTTGTACTGAAAGCGTCAGATAGTAAAATGCGTTTCCAGACGCCGGCGACTGAAGTTTAACGACCAAGTACTCAGTAAGCGCCAAGTGTTAGCCGTAACAATAACCGACTGCGACTGTTCCCACTAACTGCTGGTGGGCGGGGCGGTACACGGAACGACTCATTTAAATTTGGAACGCTACTTGATCATTCGAATTTGGAATAACGCTACTAAGTGGCTATCATTTAAACATTGACAACTGACGTTACTGAGTGACTGTGATTTAAATTTGGAATATTAGCGGCATGTCCACTATTATTTATCACAACTAAGTACACTTAAGTAGTGCTATAAAAAAATATAGAAGAATAACGCAACCAACTTGGCGGAAATACTTTTAATTTGGAATAATTTCTTACATAAGCCAATAATAATTTAAATTTAGACTAAGGCTACAAACTTACACGGATATAATTTTAATTTAGAATAAGTATTACCTCCTTTTGACGCGGGGAACCGTATTGACACTCCGTCACCGGCCCTGGGTGGGGAGCAGTGGTGTGTGGAGCTCGCGGCACATTATAGTGTCTAATACTCACTTAAATTACCGCAACACACCACCGGCCAATGCAATGTCATGAGGTTTCAATCCTCGCCCCTTGCCTCGTGCTTAAAAACACCTCCTCCGACTGCTCTTTAGTTCCCTCTTCTTAAAAGAGGTGTACCCTTGGTTCAATTGGCTTCGCCTGAGGTGTCTTGGTTCAACTCGGGCGATTAAACTCCACCGCCACGAAAATGCTTGGTGGGGAGAATAAGTAACACCTGTTACTGGAGGACGACCGGCTGGCTCAGTTGGTGACGTGGCGGTTAGTCCGCATGTTCGAATCCCGCCTAGGTCATGGATGTTTATATATGTATTGCTATGATAAAAAATGATAAAAGATTGCCAGTAAACTTAAATAACGACAACACATCTTAGCGCCAGTTCCCGAAGGGCTAGGCAGAGCGCTCGGAGAGCCGCATATCACGATCCTTACATACCTGCCTTCTCTCCCCCGTTTACTACATTTACGAAGTTATATAACACTACTATTGTAGCATTTATATTTTTGCTGCTATAATGTTTTACAAAAAAGGATAACTGTCACTTTTGAGTTAAGGCTAAAGGTGCGCTCGGTGACGAAGAAATGACACTCTTTTCTTTTAGCTGAACGTGGAGGACGGAATGATGGCAGGCGCTATCTGCTATCCCCAAATAATAATTAAATAGTTTTATTATCCGCCGGGAACTTATGAATTCGTGGCAAAATATGCACGAACCTTTACTTGTAAAAGTATTTATAAAAGGGTGAGTTCAAGATTTTACATATTTTATGTTTGGAAAAATCTTTGTTAATGTCAAAATGTCTTAATTCTCTTAAGTGTGTTTTTTGATATTGTTAATTACATCATCTGTATGGCTATTAATTTGATAGACCGTATCATTAATGTGTTAGTTTGAAAAGTATATGCCACGTGTGAAAATTGGTTGTTAGATTATATTTAATTTTAAATGAGGATATATATTGCCTGATTACAGTTGGCTCATGAGGCCAAGAGCATGAGACGGGATCCTATTGTTTGTATGATCCTTTTCAGAGCTCTACTCCTTCCCTTTCCTCTTCCTTTTTCTTTTTTGAGCTGGATTTAACATGAACATATGATGTCACTATAATCAATATTGTCTTTAAACAATTGAAGAACGGTGTGCTGCAGAGTGAACTGGAATATAATCATAATGTATATATAGGGACTCTCCATCGAGGTTGCAGTAGGGATTCTCGGACAACTATCCAAAGAAGGCTTCGCTCTCCTTATTTTTACTAACCATTATTAAAAACCGTATTGATTCTATTGTTGGTTCCTTGTATTATTTTAAGTTTGTTCTTGATTATGAATATGGAGAGACCATCATTAAATAAATGTATTTAAAAGACTGATTAAATCTTTAACAGTTCTTTATCCCCCGACGTGAGTCCTTTTATAGAATAGAATATAGAATTTGTCACACTATTAATTTATATCTAAAATAATCAACTGTTAGCTATCACATAAATGCTTTTTGTTAACTACTACTGTTGAAACCAGAAAAATATTTTTTGTAAATCAATGAGTGAAGCCTGTAAAACTCTTAATTACTCAATGGCAGAGTAATCGAGTGGGAGTGGTCATCGACCAACTCAATGAACACGGAGAAAGTCCAAACTCCACTGGTGATGTCATCATCTTTTATCACCTCACCGGTGGATTTTAGCCTTCCTCCGGGGGGTCACCTCTCTCTCGCATCATAGGAGCGACACTCAGTGAACATTACGTGTAGGCATGTTTATACTAAGAACCCACAAAAACGACCATAGATGCACAAAAATAGCTTAACGGGTGACCATAATTCTCGTCGCGGGCGGGACGGTCTCCGCCCCGAAATGACACTAAATATATGTTAATGCGGAATGTCTCTAAATCTTTACGGGTCATAAAGTTAAATGGATGCACGTCTAAATTGATAATACTTTTAACCACAGAAAAGTAAACGAAAGAAAGTCATAAAATATTACCTAAATGATATCCGGGTGTGGTTTCTTCCTTAATATAAATTACCAGTGCCCTGCGGATTTACCCGCGTAATTCACATCATATATATCATAGCCTAGTGGTTTTTAAAGCCACGCTGGAGCCGGAATAGGATCGGCACTGCCTGTCACGTTTCGTCCGGTTTATGCGTAGCTGAACTTACGATGCAAAGGGAAACAGCAGAAATTTGAATAACAATTATATGCATAACTTGAAACAGTCTCATGGTTTAGTTGAAGCATGTTCAATTATGGTCTCGGAATACGAGTACCGAGTCGGACCAAAATGTCCGACCCCCCTCGAGCCTCGGTCCTGTACTTGATTTCCCTCTGTGATAAGGGAACAAGAAGTGTATTTGTGCTTGCGCACACACTTGTGCACTATAACATGTCCTGTGTAGGTGGCTAGTCTCTATAGAGGTGGACGCCGTGGCCGAAGTTCGGCTACGACCACATTACGTTTGCATTCTATATCAATGGGCATCAGTAACCTCTATAGATATCTGACTGTTTGAATTCTCTCTTATGCTTCTTCATTTACCTGCAAACAGGTTTGGAAACATTCTTTTTTGATGTCCTTGAAACAGAGCTAAATATATTTTCCTATTACCTACACCGATCTCTACATACACACAAATTTTCCCTCGAGGTTGGCAGGTATTGGAAAGGAACATATAACTGACGTTAAACACAGCAAAGTGACGGGTAACAAAACGCAGTCAGTCAAAACACTGCAATTGGCCTCTGTCATTAAATTCGATTTGATAATGCATAAATTCTCGTCAAATAACGCAGATTCCATCCAAGGATGATCCATGAGGCTATTGAAGTTAAAAAACATCTAAATTTCAGCTTGGAAGCCCATTATCAACATAATCAAATACAAACCTCACAGTTGCGAGATACAATAAGTACTGTCTGCGTTAATCGGAACAACTAAATAATTGTAAAAATTCTCTGGTACTTTTGAAAACTTGTGACATCAGGGCACCTGTCTTCTCAGTCCACCCGTGACAGTAGCTGTAAAGCTTCTGAAACGTCGGGATTGTAAAATGCTTAAATAAGTCGCGATAAATTCTGTTAACGTGTTTATAATGTGTAACATTCGCGTATACCTAAGAAATTATTATTAGAAGAGTGTTTAGTTTAATAACTTTTTAGGGTGTCGGTTAACGTGTGACGTCATGCGCGGGAGGCGTTAGGCGTAGTAATTAAACACCGCCCACTAGACGCTACGCACACTACTAGAGCATGACCATAATGATTGGTGACGTCGCGTCTGTGGTTGAACATGCCACTTGATCTTAGTCATGATATGCTGGGTTAGAATTCCGGGGGATTTGAATCCAGGGTCAGAATTAAGTAGGATAATTGGGGTTGCTCGGGATGTATGTTTCCCGGGGTGGACGTTAAACCAGTCTTGCACCTGATTTCTCTCCCTTCATGTAAGAATATCACCAGAATAGGAAAATGAAGAAATAGAGAGCGCGATTGTGTCCGCACAAACACATGTGTACTATAATGTGTCCTGCGTGTCTGTATCTATAGATATGGCCACTGTAGTCGAAATTCGGCTGAGAGGACATTATTATTGTAACTATATTAAGTCACATATATAACTATCTCATCATAAACTCGTACGATTTCCTCAAATAAAACGCGAATCCAAAAATCTTAATTTAAATCGAAACGCTATAGCCGTACACAATCGAAAGAGGGGGGGGGGGGTGATTTTTCACAGATTTTCCCATTTCCCACCCACCTATCGTCATTCCACTTGGCGGCCATTTTTTCCATTCAAATTGAAAACTGGCTGTGACGTTATAAACGTCCGATTTCCGGTGTTCTTTTTTCGCCCGTCACATGTCTGGTCGTTGTGAATTTAACTGGATGTGGGCGTTTTTATATCGGAACGTCATTCCGATATTCCAGCTCTGATGTTTTTTTCTTGTAATTTTTAAGGACATTTTTAACACTAGTTTTTTATAGTACCAAATACAAACGACGGTAGTAGTAATTCGATAACTATCAACGCCAAAAAATATCCGCACGTGAAGCAAATGCGTTACAAAATTGACACAACACAAATGTCATAATTGCTAATTTGAACATCGAAGACGCATTCTAAATTCAAAATAAACACGTCACAAATATTCCTGCAAATTCGAACTTTGAAAACGGATTCCAAATACAAACGCAAAAAATATTAATAAAGCGAAAACAAAAAGCGAAATGAAACTTCTCAAACGATTTCACAAATCCCATAAAACCATTTAGTCTCCCCTAAAGCAAACACCCCGACCGCACACGTACGCTATAAATAGTTGTAATTCACGAGAATCGCGTTATATAATACGTATCGCGTCACTGACGCCGCGCGCCGTGCGATAATACGCGCCACGCGCCCGCTTATGAAATTCGATGTCGTTTGATTAAGGAATGATTAAGTTGTACGCAGATGAGCTACTCTGTTTATTTTAACCTGTATTATGTCTATTTACAACAGCGACTATACAGCGTAATGTAGTAAATGCACTTAGCAGGATATTGAAACAGTTTATATATTACTTATATATTATAATTAGAACAAAATATATCATCACACCTGTTCGCTAATGGGACATGCAAGGAGAATTCCTTTAAAATTAAATTTGTAATGACTATAATTTGATAATGTTCAGCTCTTAGTTACTAGGTCATGTTTATAACACAAGCAGTATAAGGTACCGTTTCCGTTAACCGGGATTAGACTACTTCTTCATATTTATTGGCAAGAAGCAAGTTGTAAAGGTGAGGTGACATTAATATATAAAACATATAAAAAAGCAGGAGATACACTTATTTTATACCATCAGGAAAGGAGGGCATTCTGCATAACAATTTTGTAGATGTCTATGGGCAACGGAAGTCACCAATAAGCGACGATTCCACGTCTGCCCTTAGTTTTCAAAAGGTTTCGCTTGCTCGTTTGCTTCCCTATGCCATAAAAATCTCTAATATCAAAATTATTTTATGAGAAAATGGTTCATATTATAACTTGCTATCCATAACTTTCTAATTATTAGCCACCATTATTCAATAAATACCATGGATAATTAAATATGGAGAGAGTTGTACGGTAAAACACAGTAAAGACAATTTAATTCAATACTATTGATGCCCGTCGGAGAGAAGGTATAAAAAAAAATTCTCGTCTGTCCATCTACACTATATAAGAATTTTTTATTTGAATAATTGAGACCGGGAACAAAAATAATATTTTCCGGAGATTAAGGAAAAATCTGCGAATAGGCACAAACGCCATCCCGACTTATCTATGCCACGTCCCTCGCTAAGGGTGAACTACCCTTGTAAAAGTCAGCGTGAATAGAGCTAATCCTTATCACAAGCGGGGGTTAGAGTGAATCAATTAAAGATAAGCAAATATGCTGCATTGTATCGCCGGGATTGAATTTGTTGGCGAGAGGAAATTAAGTTTTGTGCGGATCAAACGATCCGTCATGTAGGCGACAAGCCCTCGTGCTATAAACTAAATTATCCACGATTGTTTCACATTGTATCGTTGTTTGCATCTAGATTTTTATGTAGATAAATAATCTGTGCGAGAGTTTTTAATTATCATCATCAGCCTCTCAGGTCCACTGGATTGAACTAGATCTGTAGACCAGATATCGTTTTTCTACTTATTCGAAGGCTTGACCAACATTGACGTCTTTCTCGTAAATGGCCCCTTAATCAATAGAGCAGTCCTAACCACTTGATCACAACTAACGTCCATAAAATCAAAATATTTTCTTCAAAATAGGATTTTACAAACCTCTTTTTGAACCTTCGTCACTTCACCGTAGACGGCCGTATAATCATCATGCATCCGCCCTCCAGGTAGCCGCTGATAAACCACAGAAAACATAAGAGCCAGAGGTACCTTCCCAGTCGTGACCAATTCGGCTGACGCCACAGATTTCCTTTCTTTAATAGAGTAGGGACAAACGGGTAATTGGAGTTATTTTTACGACAACCGATGCTTACAAACATCCACGCAATTACTATGCCGTCACGTTGCCCTCCTTCCCGCCTTCACCGATGGGCCGCCGGCACTCACAAACCGCACGAACCGCAACACTGAAGGTGTCACTTTACGGCGGTGTTATATAAGCGAGAGGTAACTCCCCGGTAGCGTGGGCCCAATTCAAACATTGTAATAAAACTTGATCGCAGCAGGTTCCTACTTAGGTACGGGGCAAGGGGCGAGGATGGGAACCTCACCCATTGCATTGTCCCAAAATCGGTGGGGTTGTCCTGTGGTGCGGGAAAACCCCAGCTGTGGAGGTGGCGTCGGTCCCTTAGGTGGCTGACTACCCACCGAGGTGCCCCGATGATTGTTGTTCCGGGGCACCTCACCATAGGCGGCACGGATGCCACTCGCAGCGGTTTTTGTGGGTATTCGGCACTAAAATGTGCCGCAAGCCCCACAAACCATCGGACCCCATCCAGGGCCGGTGAAGGCGCATAAATGCGTTTCCCCGCGTCAACGAAAAAAGAGGTTCCTACTTAGGAGGCGCGACGTTTGAGTCTGGGTCACATGATGTCTATGCAAAAGAAGTATTTTATAAACTCCTTGTGTAGGTAACATCTATCCTTTATCCACGATCACTGCAGATAATCATAAGAGGTAGTACCACGCATTGCTACCGAATTGGACCGGCGCGACCGGGCATCTTCTCGCTCACATAATACCGCGGCACTGTGCGGTTCGTGAGTTTCCGGGGGCCCATTGAGGAAAGAACGCAACACATCGCCCTAAACAGTCGCGCGAATGTCTGTGTACGTCAGTACCGTCCTTACTCCATAACCATTGTACTGATTTTGATGAATCCAGATCGACCAACTAACATACCTATAAGCGTTGTTTAATTAACTAAGCTATTCTGAATGCCACTATAAAAATTGTATTTTATTACTTAATTATCACTTTATTAATATGTTTGGATGATAACAGTAAGTGGCAGTCACGATAGCAGTTTATAGCCATAGTTACAGTAATCTACAATCGTTAAACTCTACTGCTTTATAGCTATTTAGTTAACGTTATTAGTTCTATTTAGTTAACGTTATTAGTTCTATTTAGTTAACGTTATTAGTTCTATTTCCTTTGGACAACTGTAATAGATATGCAAATGCATATAATAGGTAGCTTTATTTGTATAAGGGGACAAACGAGATATGTGAGTCAATTTGGTGACAATCGACGCCCACAAACATCCTTATGTGCAGACGCGTAAGGAGGGGGGTCTGTTCCCCTATCGACCACAATCTTACCTAGATCATCGCCCAGCGTGGCTTATAGTAACCGATGAAGCTGCAATGGACTCTTTCATCATCGTCATCATTATCAGCCCTTATCGGTCCACTGCTGGAGGTGGGTCTCTCTCAACAAAGGCCAAGACGACCGATCTCCTGCTACTCGCACCCATCCCGGACCGGCTACTGCACGGAAAACGTCTTCCCACCTGGTGATCGGTCGACCAACACTTCCATCAGTATGGAGTCAAAAAAAAGCAGATACGTCACTAATACACAATGGGATGCTGGCTACAGATCCACATGAAGTTACAGCACAGCTGTCACATTACAGCGGTATCGTGTAAGCGAGAGCAGCTCGTGCCGGCCCAATTTGATTGCAATGTGGTGCTTTTTACGATTTTGAGTAAAGCCGCAATCGGACTCTAAAGAATTTATTAAAAAAAATGTGTGCGTACGTTAGGACAGAACACACACGTTAGAGGTTATACACATATATTTTCATTGGCGAAACATTTTTAAAATGTTACCTTTCGCCTTATACAACGTTTGTAGAAAAGACGTCACTGACTATAGAGAAAAGGTATTTAACACATTGAAACTCTTGTTGTAACGCATTATGGTAACTTTTCTGAAAAAATTTAATTGTTGTGTCAACTTCAGGGTGACGATTTTTCGATACCAAATGCGCGCGCATCGAAAAAATTTACTCTCATCGCATTTCCCTAACGCACCAAAGGAATAACTTCAAAAACAAACTCCACACGGAAGAAACAATTTTCGTCATAATAAAACACACACATACAATCCTAATTATATTGACTTTTCACACAGAATCACCCACGCAAATTAAAACACAATTTATCAGGATTTTTTTATGATCACGTAATGTGAGAACTTCAAACATTTTTAATCTGCGCCTTACGCTTGTAAGCTCTCATTTGAATTTTTTTATTAATATATTTAGTGGTCGCACCGCGTATGGTATTGTTAATAATAATCCCATGAATTATTCAATGGTGGGGGAGTTATGGGACATTTAATGCAGTTGTGATAGTGGTTTATAAAGATTGAGGTGGTGATTTTTTGAGCAGTGCGGGTGTGGGTACGGAGCCTGTCGATACGAGGGGGCCAATACTGATGATCACATGCTTGGTAAGAGGTAGTGGCCATGCTGCATTGCAGCTGATTTATAACTTTACTATGCTTTATTGTTATATTATATATTGTTTATTTACTACGCTATGAGTTTACGGAGGCCCATTGTAATGATAACGCGTTTGCATCACGTTTTGTCATTTCAGGAAGAGGTAGTAGCCTTCTGCATAGGAGGTGGTAGTGTCTTGCATGGTGCATGACGCTACATCCTGCTATGCAACGGAATTGGGCCGGCACGACCGGGGTGGCACCTCTCGTTCACTTGATACCGCCGTGAAGTGAACACGTCGGTGTCGCGTTTCGTGCGGTTTGTGAATAGCCGGGTGGCCCATTGGGGGGGGGGGCGATAATAGGAGGGCAGCGCATCTGCGTAGCAATCATACGAATGTCCATGGGCGTCGGTAGTCACCAAAAGGCTCCGGTTTTCTCGTTTGCCCCCTTAATATTTTCAAAAGAAACTTTTAACCGTGCGGTATGTTTACTGGCGTGGATACTCAAATGTTACCTTACTCATGTCAACGCGAAACATATGACATATTGGAAGCCGCGGCAAAAAAGCTCGGGAAGCCCAGAGTAGAATCGCATACGTCGGCTAAGACCTAGAGGAAATCAGACGGTCTACCAGCTGGAGATGGAAAGCCAATGTCCGAAGCGAGTTGCCGCATCCACTGTCAACACCCACAAAGCGCTATAACTCCGAAGAGGATTAAACGCGGAACTTTCGGTGTTTGTTACCCACGTCAAAACTACTAAACAGATTTCTATGAAACTTGGAAATGTTGCAGCTTATATACTAGGATAACACATAGGCTATTCTTGATAGTACAGGCGGACGAAAGCGAAGCCTTTCCACGACGCCCATGAACATTAGCATAATTACTATTGCAATACGTTGCCCACCCTTTCATCTCTCCCCAATGGGCCACCGCCCACTCTGACTCACAAACCGCACGAAACACCGTACAGAAGCTATAGAAATACGAACTTTACCACTTGGTTTTGTTTGATTGTCGGTGGCAGGTTACTTAAGGAATTAGATATATATTATTTTCGTTACACTAACGGACGTTATCGTAAACACACATGTTAACATTCGCGGAGGAAAATCGACGTGTCTGTACAGTGTGCCCGTAGACACCCGACACGACACACTAAACATTTTTCTTGGTTCTGGTCCGCAAGTTTGATGTAGCCCAACGCGCGTTTCTCTGTCCGACAGAATTCGCCACGAAGTTACGTCGCAGAGACCTAAAGTATCCGACATCGCGCGACGAATAGGCTCGCTGAAGTGGCAAGGGGCTGGTCACACGCTCAGGCCGCGTTTAGGAAAACGAAGTGTTGGTCGACCGTTCACCAGGTGGGCAGACGATCTCCGTGTAGTAGCTGGTCCGGGATGGATGCGAGTAGCAGGAGAGCGGTCGTCTTGGCGTTCATGGAGAGAGGCCTATGTCCAGCAGTGGGCCGATAGGGGCTGATAATGATGATGATGATAATGAGACATTTTAAGTGATATTAGGTGCTTTTTTGTGGACCTAAATTTTTTCTGTGGAAGCGAAGAGAAGCCCAATACAGCTTCATCGGATTGCTGTGCGTGCTCGTCTGGCGACGTCACTAGGTTCGAGGTCGAAAGAAGGACCGACCTCTCTCTCCCGCAGAAGGGAGAGATGCATCCCGATATGCTCCCGCAGAAGGGAGAGATGCATCCCGATATGAGAGTGTTTGTAACAGGTAACTTAACTATAATTAACATGGCCAGAGGGAGCAAGGGATCCCTCCTCCCCTGACTCTGAAGTCGGCGCAGCTCGCGCGTGGTAGTTAAACTGCCTCGGCGCTGACGTGAAAATGTTAGGTGCGTTGAACATTTTCTTGCGAACATAATTTGTTGGAACATGCGCCATCACACGCCACGCTTGATCCGATGAACTGTAGGTGTGAGGACATTAGCGCCGCCAACAGTAATGGGTCCTTCCGAAAAAAAGCGGCACGCTGTTCGTCGCGAACCACATATTTTAAGTTTTAACTTCTGTAGTCCTCGTGATAGCTTTTGCCCTTTTTATAGTACATTGGCGTAGCCGATCAGTTAGAGCCTGATTGCCGTATTAAGGGTTCTATATTATCTTTTATGCAAATGAAAATAAATAAATAAAATCGTTTTATTTCGGATAACTATAGGATGGTTAGTAACATTAAGAGCTTAATACTAGTGTTAGTTACAATTATCAATTATAAATACCCTTAGATAAATGAAACAATTACAAATCACTTTTACTTATTTGGTCAAACCACGATGCTAGTCTACTTGACTGCGTGTAACTGTATCCAGTGAGCGGCATCGTTGAGTTTCATCTATCTACCAATGCCTGTATGATGGTGTTGGAACTATCACGCACCCTCTTTAGTAAGGAGGTGGCTACGACGGCGACAAGACTTTTGTCTTCTTCCTTACTTTATGTATAAAAAGCAAACAATGGTAAAGACGATTCGGAAAACTCCGCTTTGTGAATTTCTGGTGGCCCATTGGAAGGGAATAAGGAATGAATAGGTGATGAATGATCTTGCGCGTCGGTCTGTCCACGACGCTCGTGTCGATCTGTTTATGTCTGTATGATATTATAAAAAACGAGTTATGGAGAGAAACTCACCAGGTAATTTTTCACGCCCGCATCATGACCGGCTGCACGTAATAAATGATCATTTGAAGATATCTCTTCGAGCCTTGCCTAATGATATGTGCCTGTTATGTCAAGCTCATTGAGCATCGAACCCGCTACCTGTTCAAAAGGACAACATACTAGCGTCATTGACAGGCAATATATAAGTCAATCATTATTTATATACAATAATAATAAGTCAATTAGTATACAAATATTATGAAGAGGAAACATTCTATTGTTTGTTTGTTTGTACTGGGTACGATACTACGATACTACTGGGCCGATTATTTTTTTTACTACTAGAATCCTGTATTATCTGTGATGAAATATATCATTTTCTAAATAGTTAGAGATTGTAGCAATTATGTTTTGCAACTAAAATGAAAATTATATAGTTTTTTTATTTTCCGCCGAGAACCTACATATTCGTGTCACAACGCACGAATTATTATTTCATATAAAAGGGTGAGTTCATGATTTTTTGCCGACGCCATGTTTCATATTGTTTCGAAAAGTCTTTGTTAATGTTAAAATGACTAATTCTCTTGAGTGTGCACTGTAACATGATCTGTATGGCTATTAATTTGATGGACCGTATCAATAATGTTTTAGTTTGAATAGTATATGCCACGTGTGAAAATTGGGTGTTAAGTTCTATTTGATTGTAACTGAGTATACATGCCTGATTTTAGTTGGCTCTTGAAGCCAAGAGAATGGGAATCTTATTGGTTGTGTGTTCCTTTCCAGAGATCTACTCCTTTTTTCTTTTCCCTGTTTTAAATTTGAATGTAAAATGAAGATAAGATATCAGTATAAACTTCAACTATTGTAGTTGAAGATTTGAGGAACCATTATATATATGAAGGTTCAAGTTGCAGCCTGGAGTTTTGGGCAACTGCCAGATAAGAAGGCTTCATACCCTGACTTTTTACTAACCCTAATAAAAACTGTATTGATTCTTCTGTTTGTTTGTTCTTGTACTATTTTAAGTTTGTTCATGATTGCGAATGTGGAGCGACAATGATTAAATAAATGTTTTCGAAAGTCTAACTAGACCCCTAATAGTCCTGTACCCCCTATTATTGACAATTCCCTATATAGAATTGAATAGTAACAAGATCGGTGTGAGAACTTCGATAGTGTAACCAACGGGATAAAGAAATTAAGGTGAATCCTTTTACAGCTGCAGAAATTATTGACAAGTAGCCGTCGCGATAGACGCTCTGATCACAGAAGAGCGTCTGTCGGTACAGGGAGTATTTTGTCTTGACGTGAAATAATTTAGGAAAGCGAAGTGTTGGTCGACCGTTCACCAGGTGGGAAGAGCGTAGACGATCTCCGTGCTGTAGTCGGTCCGAGACGGACGCGGATAGCATGAGATCGGTCGTCATGGCGTTCATTGAAAGAGGCCTGCGTCCAGCAGTGGACCGATAGGGGCTGATGATGATGATGATAACGTGAAATATTTACGAGGCGGAAATCAATGTTTATAATTTTGGTCATATTTTGTAAAATATGCATGCGTAGTCGGGGCGGACTCTAGTCATTGATATTTAAGTAGACGTACATATTTTTTTTTAACATAGGAGGACAATCGAGCAGTTGGATCAATTTTGTGGCTACTGACACCCGTGAACACTCGCGTTTGACTGATGCTTGATCTTGCACCCATAAACCTGAAATAATAATAAATATTTAAACTACCACTGCAAGGTGTTTACCTTACCTAGTCACATGCAAGATAGCCCGTGCTATAATGTGTGTGTGTGTGTGTGTGTGTGTGTTTCAGCTCCGTCACCCAACTGGAGTTTACGCCTTAATAATGCAAGTGATTGTAATGTTTGCTCTCCAACTTCAATAGAACATGTGGCGTTGGGTGACTTAATAGGACGCGGTAAAATACGTTGACAGATATAAAATATGCGCATCTGTTATACGCGCGTAGCGGTCCGTTGAAAGCAAGCAAGTGACGTGTACGCCACAGTGGTAGTTGATCGAAGCGTTACGCTGGTGTTACGCGTCTCGAACTCGACATAGCGCGGTGGTTTTATGACACGCTTGTCTTAAATCTTTTTTTCAGGAGTATCAACAAATAATGTTATATTTAAGAATCTGTAGTAGAAAGTTAGTTTTGTAAGAGGTAGTGCCATGCTGCATAGGAAGAGGGAGTGCCATGCATAGTGCATGATACTACGTCCTCCTATGCAACGGAATTGGGTCGGCACGACCGGGGAGGTACCTCTCGCTCACATAATACCGCCGTAAAGTGACGTCTTCAGTGTCGCGTTTCGTGCGGTGTTGTGAAAAGCTTGACGGTATAATTTCGTGCCTCTAACTACAAGAGTGACGGGCTTCCAGACTAACGTATATAGGAAATTTATTTCACCCCTAGGAATATCTATCTAGCTCTAAACAGAGAGGAGTGGGAAGAGCCTTTGCCCAACAGTGGGACACACCAGGCTAAAATAAGAATAATAATAATAATTAGTTCTAGCGTATCCGAAAACGCGTTGTTTTATGTACACGTTGTTTTAAATCGGGCTTTACCTGACACTTTCCCACCGCTGCGACTCCAGGATCGACAGCGGCAGCCACTGCTGACCCTTTGATATGATCGCAGGGAGCCCGAGGGAATAGCTACAACTGTCTTGGAACACGCAACGAATTTAATCAGAAGAAAATAGGAGGAGTGGGAAATAATTCCAGCTTCCCTCCCCAATCAAAGCGGGAGACAGCACAAGATTGCAATGACTTGTACAAGCCAAGAAAAGAAAGGGCAGCCAGGTGAGGCCCAACTGCTATGCACCACGGGGATCGTCAGGCCTAGTACAAAGTGATTGACTCATCGTTATTTAATTGTTATCATTTAAGATGTTGTTATCACTGAGTTAAAGTTGTATTTTTCCAGTATATGCACGTATTAACAATTTTTTTTATCAGTAGGCCAAAAATAAACTTTCACGATTTTAACTCAAAGAAATAATAGACTTCCACAAACAAACTTTGAATCCCTATTACCACTACCTTAGCGGTATAAATTTCAAAATGCCTTCCTTAGTGAGTCTACCTACAAAACGACGGTACTCACCAAACTCCATGGTCCTAACTGTGGTTCACGCTCGGCTATAATGAATCAGCCTGTACAATCCCACATTATCGCTGATAAACATAAAAAAATTTGCTAGAACGTTATTAAAATTGTGAAAAAAAATATCATATTTCTCATGCACTAAAGTGTAACATTTACGAGGGCAAAATTTGTAACATGTATTCTTGTAAATCAATGAATATTTGCCATATTTTGTGAAATATACGTGCGAAGCCGGGTCGGTGTGCCAGTTTATAAGTATACATTCATCGATCTGTAAATTATTTCCCGCCATATCTTGTACTTACTTGATATGTGGCTGATAAAAAGTCTCGTTTAGTGTCTCGTAGCCAAATTTCGTAATTAGCCTCACGACCTCCTTCTCTCAACGGCTCTGCTCCGCGGGTGGCCCGGCAGTGTGGTTAAGCCATTAGGATGTCGAATGGTAGAAGTTTGTTCAACTTAACTGCCATAATGTGTGAACTTGGCCCTAAGCAACTGTTTGCTTTTTTACGCCTCTGTTGATTTTGACATAATTTCACGTTGATGTCGTTAATTACTTTCACTTGATCTACGATTTTGTATTGAGCAAGGAGTTCAAAAGTGTCGAAGATAAATAAGATTTCTTAAACATATCCCCTTTTCACTTTCTTTTATTGCTGTATAATATAGTGTCATCCTAGTCTAGTTTCTACAAGGTCAGCTCTGTAGAGATTACCCAACTGCGCAGGACATATTATATTTTATGTGACACGTTTTCTCTAGTCCCTTACTCCACCATTCTGATGGACTGACTGCTTGGTTAAGATGGCGTGGAGCCGCTGGATGCGAGTGGCTCGTGACTGTGACCTCTGGTGATACATCCAGCAGAGGACGTCGTCCGGCTCATGATGATTAAGAAGACGGGACGGCTGTACAAAAACGTCGCGAAATTAAATCACGAGCCGACGGCTCCCCGTGGGTGTTAAACCGCCAAATTCCTGATTTCGGACTGCTATTTAAAACGTGAAATCTCAATAACACTCTGGTTTGACCTGGGACTCGAACCCGTTTTTTTGTTTTCTAACATATTTACCATTTTTCAATTTGTACATGTTGCGTCATATACAAGACCAGACTATGTAAGCGTCTTGACAGATATTTCCATAGTCCGCGCGAAGCTAGAGAGCTGTAATAATAATAAATAAATCATGAATACGACTTTTTGCTGATTTGTAGCGAAATCAACTCTTCCCGCCAGAGGGGTGGGGTGAGGAGGCGGGCCTCCTCAGATAAGCCAAACATTAATCGAGCTCGATTATCCTTATCCACGACACTGCAATTTACACGGCATCGTGCGCATGCCGTCCCACCAGAGTGGGGAGGGGGACCGCTACCCCTTTTCGGTCCCAAAAAGAGTTACTATAGGGTACGCCCACAACAACACACCCGTTACATCTCTTCCCGTCTCCCCGTCTCCCGTCGTCCCTAAACCTGAAGACACAAAATTCTTCGCTAGTCAGTCGAACTGATGAAGCTGGACAAGCGCCGCCATTAGGTTCTTCCGAAAAAAAAAACCCATAGTCCGTCTTGTACATAAGTATATAAGAGTAGTCTGGTAGTGAGCGAGTGCAATCGCTGATCATACCATGATCGTGGTGGTTGTCGTATCGAACCAAACCACCATAAGGGTCATATCTACAAAAGAAACATATGTATAAATGATATGCTTGTGGGATTCTATTGGCGTACCATTACGGGAATTGGCGGTTTTTATCCTTCAAGCAATAAAAACTGTTGCTTCATTAACTCTCTACTGCCGACTTAGGCCTGCACTAAGTACTTTGTTTAAGTCCTATTAATTGTTCTTTAATGTATCTACAATGGGCCATCCGAACCAAAACTTCCCTATCGGAAAGTAGACCCGTTTACGATCCTCTCCATGGGCTAAACGTTCACGTCAGCGCTGATGCCTTTTTTCCTACTGTTCGCGAGCTGCCCCGACGTCCGATTCGGTTAAGGAGGGACCTCTCGGTAACTCCAGCCATGATATTGATAGTTAAATTTGCTGTTACAAACACTCATATTGGGATGCATCTCTCCAATCTGCGGGGGGGGGTCGGTCCCTCTTTGGATCCCAAACCTAGTCTCGTCGCCAGACGTGCACTCGCAGCAATCCGATGAAGCTGTATTGGGCTTCTTTTCGCTTGCACAGCAAAAGTTCAAGAAACGAAACACGATAGTGACGTAAAGTGGCTGAGTGAGTAATCTTGTCGCGTTTTGTGCGGTTTGTGAGTACACCGAAAAATTCCCGAGGAAGGTTTGAGTGTATAATTTAAAAAAAAAGGAAATTTAACAATGTTATAGTTTTACATTAATTGTGCAAGTCCGTGGTCTTCACTTTATATCCTATTAATAGAACAAATGTGATTTTTTTATAAGACACCGCCGCCCATAGACACCTACAAGACTAGGCGTCTTGCAGACGAGTGGCCGACCTTTAGGAATAGGTATGCTCTTTTCTTGCAGACCTCTAATTCGTATCGGACCGGAAATACCGAGGGGTGCAACTGATTCCACAGTACAGTTGTGCGCGGTAAAAAGTGGCGCTTAAACCGCACTGTTGTAAATATGAGGACAGTAAAGCCTTCGCTGGCCAATTGAACTTGTGGCGATTGCAGTAGCAATACCACGACGTCAGCGTTAGGACCTTACGAACAAAATATAGTTGGTAATAATGTTTGTTAATCTATCACGCGAACACTTCAAACAGTTTGTGATAAAATTGAAATCGATAGCAAAGAAGGCAAAAAAATCTGGAATAACATAAATATGCGTTTTGTGTTTATATTAATTAATAATTAAATAAATAAATAGTAGGAAGTAGCGCCATGCATTGCAGAGGAATTGGGCCAGCACGACCTAGTACCTCCAGCGCACATGATACCGGCGTTAAGTAACATATTTGGTGTCGCGTTTCGTGCGGCTTGTAAGTAGCTGCCCTAGTGGGGGCGAGGAGAAAAGGAGGGCGAAGCATCGGCATAGTAACTATGCAGATGCTCATGGGCGACGGTATAGTAATAAAATACATGAATAAACATTTATACTATAGTAATAAAATACATGAATAAACATTTATATTAATGAAGAACTAATTAGAAAAATTTGCGTTGTTTTGGCATATAACGTATTTGCGTTGTTTTGGCATATAACGTATCTCGTTTTCTACGTCTACAATAAAGTGCATATTGACGGCGAAGTGCCAATATCTCTTAACTGACGCAGTCAACATTTTACAGGAACTGAAAAAAAAAACGTTTATTTTTTTTATTAAGAAAAGGTACTTTGGTATATGTTAAATTTTGGTATATATTAACAAAAGCAGTACAGCAATACAAAAACAAAAATATACTTGGGAGATTTTATAATAAAACATGAACAACTCCTGAAGAATCAAAACAGTATAAAAGTGAATTTCTCTAAAAATGCCCGTTAGGAGGTATTGGCACTTCGCCGTAAATACTTAATCATTAAATATCCACAGTCCTAAACGTTTACAATAATTTATTACACAAACTCGGCGACTGGAGAAAGCGTGTGCTACATGCAATGTTTGTATGATCCATGGATGATTCATTAGCGCCGAACGTGGCGTGACCACAAACAGTTGACTATTCATTACCTATACACTCCTGGTACCATGAAGGTCTAAAATGTTATCTTTTTCGGACCAGAACTTACGCAGTGGTGAAAAGTTCAGCTTCATCGGATAGCTATGAGTGCTGGTTTTAGACTAGGTTTGGTACTGAAAGGTGGACCAACCTCCCATTCTCCCGCGAGTGGGAAAGATGTATCCCGGTATGATAGCTATGATAGGTAATTTAATTTGTGTTATAGTTGCCATGGGACAGCTAGAACGATAGCTAAAATTGCCTCGGCAGTAATGTCAAAGGAATGGAAAGGATGGTAATAACCGAAACCCTCCCCAAATCTCGTTCTTCTTACGAACACAAAATTCTCTCTTACCTACACATAAAAATGGAAACAATTCCTACTCCTCCTATTATCTTATTTTCTTCTGACATTCCCATTTCTGATTGTCCCAAGGCAGTCTTCAGCGTTCCCTCGGGCTCCCTGCGATCATATCAAAGGGTCACTAGTGGTGGCATTCGACACAGGAGGAGCAGCGGTGGGAAAGTGCGGTGGGTCATGTCAGATAAAAAAACCAGTACAAAAAATATCTTTAATCCTTGACACTTTTGGCTATCTATGTTTATCTTTAATATCTATGCCTGATATATGTATGTCACGGCTTAGAGTAAACTGAAGCTTACCTCAGCACACCTCTATTCTTATAATTCTCTTGTTTTAGAATAGAGGGTGTTACCAACAAGCAGTTTGAACTTTTGGGACTAGTGAGCACATAAACATCCGTCTCTGCGAGTCGTTTCTTCAATGGACAAATAAGAGGTAGTACCATGTCACAGTGCAGCGGAATCGGGCCGGAACAATCCTGGTGGTACCTCTCGCTCACAGAATACCGGCATAAAGTGACATGTTGGATGTCACGTTTCATGCGGTTGTGAGTAGTCAGTGGTCCACTGGGGGAGGCGGAAAGCAAGCGAACGTATCGACATAGTAATTATGTAGATGTCCATGGGCGTCGGTAGTCGTAAAAAGGTTCTGATTGCTCGTTTGCTCCCAAGATATAAAAAAGAAGGAATGGACGGTCCCAAGCGAAACTACTCGCACACATTATGTCATATAGACGTCGTGCTAGCCAAATTCCGCTGCTATGCAGCATGGCACTACCTCTAATTAATAAACGTAAAAAATATATTTATGTCTACTTTGTTCAGTCGGTTTTAGCTTTATCTCATATTATTCAGATAAACTATCTTGAGGTCCTTCGATTACAGTAATTAGCTCGACAGTTTTATCTGTGTAGATTATATTTTGTTACAGCTTCATTTACTCTGTGCGGTTGGTTCGTTCTAAATAACATTTGCCATACATTGTATTTTAATCAGCTGCCTCGTGGTCCAATGTTAAGCATGTTCAGCCACAGGCGTCCCGGGTTCGAATCCCGCTTTGGACCATACTAGAGTGTTATTGGGAATTATCAATTTGAATACAATTCCACAGTTACAAAGTTGTCGATGTTACACCCTCGTGCCTCGGAGAGCACGTTAGCCGTCGGTCCTGCTCCTGATTTCTCTCCGGCCCTGTCTGTCTGCCGACCTATCGGAATAGGAGACAGACGGAACGTCAGAATGCAGTTGTGCTTGCGTACAATATGTCCCGCGCGGATGGCTGTTCTCAATAGAAACGGCGGCTATAGCCGAAATTCGGCTAGAACGACATTATTCTTATTAGTTAATAGAAAACTTAACCCAATCGTACACGTGGTTCCTAAGTTTCGTTTTTAAAATTCCAGGCCCAAAGGGCTAAAACTTGTCCCTTATTGATGTCTTAAGTTTACGTGAATGTTACTCATTACAACACAACTACTTTTACGGATTTCATACGGGTTGACCCTTGGCCATGGTTGCTGTAAAGCTTCTGAAACTTCAGCCTAGTTAAATAATTAAATAAACCGCAACAAAATACGTATAATTAGTTTTATTGTAATGGGTCCCTGATTACTAAGGCACTGATATCCTGTCTATTCATCCGTCTGTTAACTTGCTATACTTCATCAACTGTAATATGTTCACACATCTTCGCTATTACCACAAACCAAAACCAATAATACATGAATCATTTAAGGTTAATACAACAAACATGATCTTTGCCAGACGTTTGTAATTTGTTCTGAAACCTTGATGCGTGAGGCAATATTTTACTTCGAATTGACCGAAGTAGGCCACTGATGAAAATACCTAATTTGGAAACATTATAAGCCGCCAGCTTCCAACTGAGTTGGTCTATGTAGCGAGTGAGCGTGTAGCGGTCAACGAGTTCCCGTGGTCCCGAGGTCACGGGTTCGAATCCCAGTAGGACGGAATAGAATTTTTCAGGTATGTTTTTAGAAATTAACAATATTAAACAATAATCCAGAAGAAAAAAGTTGGTGGTGTTACTTTTTCGTGCCTAGGTATCAGAGGGAAAAATATCAGAGGGAATGGTGAAGCTCAGACGCTCTGGGTAAAATCACAAGGCCTACATAGTTATGTTATATGATATTGTTTCATCTCATCCGCCGAGAAAATGGTACAATGTTCGAAACCAAAGACTTAGCGAAGGAGCCATTAAGGACAATGTAATGTTATATGGTTCCTGTACATTTGTTACCGTATGATGGTTGAAATACTTTGTACAAAGACTTAGCGAAGGAGCCATTAAAGACAATATAATGTTATATGGTTCCTGTACATTTGTTACCTTATGATGGTTGAAATACTTTGTTCAAAGACTTAGCGAAGGAGCCATTAAAGACAATGTAATGTTATATGGTTCCTGTACTTTTGTTACCTTATGATGGTTGAAATACATTATTCAAAGACTTAGCGAAGGAGCCATTAAAGACAATGTAATGTTATATAGTTCCTGTACATTTGTTACCTTGAAATAATTTGTTCAAAATGTGATGCCTAGTAACCACACCACACCCCGCCCCCAGCTGGCAGCGGCCTTGGGTGGAAGTAGTTGCATTGGAGTCAACGTATTGTTGTACCCACTGGATTAAGCCTTTTTTTCTTTGTGACGCGGGGGAACGCATTTACGTGCCTTCACTGGCCCTGGGTACAGTGAGGTGTGGGTCTCGTGGCACATTTTAGTGCCGAACAGCCACAAAAACCACCGCGAGTGCCATCAGTGCCGCCTTTGGTGCCTTGGAACAACAAATCATCAGGGCAACGTCGACGGCTAAGGGACCGGCGCCACCATCACAGATGGGGCTATCCTGCACTACAGGACAACCCACCGACACTGGAGAGTGCAATGGAGTGAGGTTCCCATCCTGGCTACTTACGCCGTGCGCTATAAGCGCCGCCTCCTTTCGCTCTTTTGTCCCCACTTCTACTTCTCCTCCTGCTCTTTAGTTCCATATTCTTATAAGAAGAGGGGTACAAGCAGCAGCCACCTCCTCGGTTCAATGTGCTTCGCCCCAGGGTGTCTCGATTACTGCTGAGGCCAGGCTACTGAGCCCAACACCATAACAAGGCTTGAACCACGGTGGGACCACCCGATCAACGCTAGCGTATCTCAAAAGAACCGTCGATGTACTTGTATAAGGACGAATGGAATCGATATTATTTTCTCGGTTTTGATCTTGGTAATGTCAAACGGATGAACAAGGTCTAAACCTGACCGGGACTGATTATTCTTCTTGGTATATAACTTAAACGTGTTATAAATGTGATGTGAACATCTGATAATTTACGCTATATTCTTTTAAGCTCCGATTAGGGATGTGAACATCTGATAATTTACGCTATATTCTTTTAAGCTCCGATTAGGGATGATCATATCAGCGTCTCCGCCTTCTTTGTCCTCATTCCGTTTCTACCTTTCGTTTCTCCGATTCCTTTCCGATTCTCCATATCATTATCGGAGTCGGCTACGTAATCCCGGGCCTCTGGCAGGGGTGCCAGCTCTTACACAGAGCGACTGCCATCTGACCCCTGTAAGAGGGGAAATCAGGCCCAATCCTATATTAGATCGAATAAGTAGAACTTGTTGGTACATCGGGCTTAAACCTACTGGATTGGAAAACACTGACAACAACCACCAGCTCTAATAGAAGATTATATCGAAGCGTTAAACCATCAACAATGATCATATCCACATTCCATTGTACGCCGTAATTTCAATACAGACGATACTAAATATGAAGGCGTCTGCCAACATGCTTATACTCTTCGTAATGTGCTGCTCCGATATCATAAATATCGACATAACAAACGTAAATATAGCGTACAAAGCGGTACACACGTATAGACCGAGTCTACATCTCTTAATGATATGTAGATTCTCTACATTACTAACATGACTGTGTTCTCGGTGAAAACATCTCGCAACCCCCGACGCATGTGCTGTGTCAATAGTCAAAATACAGACACAATCAAAATTATACACTATTTGCTCGTTGTAAAGTTTATTTTGTATTGTACCGAAAGTTTACCCACGACGTTTTATTTTGTGATTCATTTCCAACTCATTAAACAAGACATAATTTAAGTCTTCTCGGTATAAATAGACAATTTTGAATTCTATTGCATTATAGGACGGTGTAGTTTAATTTGTAGGATCCACTTTTATTTATGTCGTTACGGTATTCATGTTGTAGCGTCGTGAAACTTAAGTTGTGTTCGAAATTATATTCAAATATGTGGGTTTAAGGTCGATATTGATTTTATGATAGTTCAAAATTGAGACGTTAGAAAACCTTCGAGCGACTATTACTGTGTTCTTTTAACAAATGCACGACGTTCGAAGTAAGATGTAAGCGTGTGCATAAATAAGAGAGTATCGGGTACAGGGCCCCCAGGTGGGCGTATACCCCCCATAAATCAATGGCCACAATTATTAAATTATCTTTTTCGATGACATTAAGTAATTGTTTTGGTGCGCGCGACTCATAACATACCGGAGGATGCTTTAAATGATCGTACCTTGGATTCTGACATGTTGTGTTTAATGATTTTTAATTTGGTATTTGTCGTCATTTGTCATGTTTGATGGAGTGAAATGTCAAAAGGATTCGATTTTTGATTTTTTTGTTTTCCGTTTCGTGAAACATTATCGTGGTGGACCTGGCGGGGCACGCAGCCGCGTCTAGATCACTATACTATGAATGCTTAAATCATTTAACACGTGATCTAACTGCGCATGATCTAAGGCTTTAACGCTTAGGCTCGTATGTACTATTTCTTAATATTAAAATTAAGAACAAAACGTAATATTCACCAACTTGACATAAGAGGGAAATTAATGAATTTGGCACATATTATTGATCTTAATCTAGAGTAAGAAGTCAAGTTTAACAAGGGGTAGTGCTAAGCTGCGTTGATGTCAAATTACACCGCCATAAAGTTACAGATATGCTGTCGCGTTTGGTGCGGTTTCTGAGTATCCGGTGGCCCATTGCAGTGGCGGAGGAAAGAAGGGCAATGTATCTGCACAACAACGATAGTACAGATGTTTATGGGTGTCGTCAATAAAACAATTGCTGGATCGCCGTACATATACCATTAAAAAAAAAACACTTTTTAATATTCAAAATTTATTACTAATTCCTTTAGGAATGATTTTAAGTGGGACTTGAGTAAAACCATGAGTCACAGGTAATGTATAATTACATTTTCTTTAATGCTCGGCAGCAGCAGCCGCAGCAGCAGCAGCGGTAGCTTAACAAAAATTGCCTCATAAAATACAACCTGTCCTTGTTTTATCAGACCGTGCCTCACTTGAGGCTATGTCACGTCCGGGGTAGAAACTATAAACGAAACACGTCAATTTACAATGCAGCCGAATTTTTGGGGGAACGTAGGCAAATAATTGTTATGGTCCAATGGCTTGGTACATCAAACGTGCCCAAACATTTTAAAGATCGCGTGACATGTGGAATTCATACAGATATCAGGAAATACTTATATTTAGATTTCTATGGTGAAAATAAAGAGAATATGGTGTTTTATTAGAGAATATGGCGTTTTATTAGAGAATATGGTGTTTTATTAGAGAATATGGTGTTTTATTAGGGAATATGGTGTTTTATTAGAGAATATGGTGTTTTATTAGAGAATATGGTGTTTTATTAGAGAATATGGTGTTTTATTTGTAAGAATCAATACGATGAACGATGCTACAGAGCAAATACAAACACAGATTATAAAACAGTTCAAGTGCGAATTGCAAAAGAAATTAAAATTTTGTCTATACCGTGTTTGTACGGTGATTTTCGTACTTTGAGTGAACTATTTAATATAAGATAAATTAACCTTACTTATGGAGCTTAGTAGATTTTTTTTTTGTTAAACAAGGTACATATCAATATATATGTTTGTTAATAAAGGAGTTAGTCCCTTTTCGTAACTACCAATTCTGGATCTATCTCTATCAAAGTCTATCTCCAATATTGTATAGCCAACGTCATCACAAAGCTAAATATTAATAAAAAAATAAGTAATACGTAATACGTAATAAGTAATACGTCCGATTTTAGAAAAGAAGAACATATATCCGAATACGGTAAATTAATGTTATATCAAAGTTTACTCTATAATATACATGATTGAAAGCATGTTGTACGAAGAAAATACAGCGAAGAAAATACATACGCGTGAACAGTATCCGGTCAAGCGTAACACCAGCGTGACGCCGCGATCGCGTCACACACCATTCACCACAGAATCATTGATTGATAAACTCCAGCCGCAAGTACAATCTGACACATGCTTGTTTTTGAAGTGATAGCGTCTTGTAAATCAATAACGCTAGCTGCGTGCATGACAAAGTATGACGTAACAGTAACTTTCCGAATGGGCGGATACAGCGAGCGAGTGAGCTTAACCAGTTGTACCTTTCACGGCATCGGGCGTTCAATGATCAATAAGTAATTTTTTATTATGTAAAATGATATCGTCCGTAAATAGACTTTTCTAGGAAGACTAGTGTCATGCATGGTGAATGACACTGCGTCCTCCTATGCAACGGAATTGGACCGGCACGACCGGGGTACCTCTCTCTCACATAACACCGTCGTAGAGTGACGTCTTCGGTGTCGCGCTTGGTGCTGTTTGTGAGTAGCCGGTGGCTTATTGGGTAGGAGGAGTGCAAAGCATCGGCATAGTCACTATGTGGATGTTCATGGGCGTCGGTAGTCGTAGAAAGGCAAAGGAGCAATCGGTGCTCGTTTGCCCACCTATTCTATAAAAAAAAGACTTACAGACAACTAGTTTTATTAAATGACATGAGCGCAGCCACAGGTCAAGTAGCTTTTAATTTCAACGTCATTAAAATGCAATGGAACCCACAGTCCAAGCAATCGACCCCCGCTTGACTAATAATCGTCTAATAGATATTTGAGAGTTATAGTATTGTGTGTTGTAGATGTTTATTAAACGTGTCGGGATGTGATACACGAATTACATTTTAAGTTAATGTAAACGCGTCGTGTAGTTCGTTAATATAGTGTTATGTGCATCAGTTTATTGATATTTAGTAGAATGTACGCCCACATCCATTTGTGGTCATATTTAGGGTTCCCTACTCATTGGACATAAAGGGACTATATTATTAAGACTCCATTGCCTGTCTCTCCGTCTGTCTGTCGCCTGTGTTGTATCAGCCGTGATAGATAGACAATTGATATTTTCCCAGGTGATGTATTTCTGTTGCCAGTGTATACGCAACAAATTTTTTCATAAATTCGTTATATAAAGGGGCTCCCATATAACAAATGTAATTTTTGCCGCTTTTTTATGGAATAAGGAACTCTTTGTGTGGGAATACATCTCGAACTGGGCTGGTCTTTTTCATCAATGAGTTTTATTGAAGATACAATGTATGTTTGTAGAATCCTACAATTGAATTTTACCTAAATCAGTCATCTGATTGAGATTGAGGTACTTAAACAGGCTTCCTTTGTTAGGATGATGCATGCTGGGGTATTTTATTCTCCTCACCATGGGTCAAGCCATGTCGTGGCGGTGGGGTTTAGTAGCCTGGAGTGAACCTCAGACACCTTGGGGGGAGAGATTTAAATAGAGGGGGCTGCTCTTATAAGAAGAAGAGAAGAGAGGAAGAGGAGGGTGAAGATCTCCAGCTCCAAGGGGATGGAAACCTCATCCCATTACACCGACCTAAAATTGGTGGGATAAACCTTTTGTGGAGGAGGCGTCGGTCCCTTAGAGCAATGACTATCTGTCAAGGTGTGCCGATGATTTGTAGTTTCGGGGCATCTTACCTCAGGCGGCATGGTAGTCGCGGTGGTTTTATTGGATACTCGATAGTGGTACGAGCCCCACAGACCACTAGACCCACATAGAGCCGGTGACAGCCTTTAGTGTTTCTCCGCATCAAGAAAAAGTTAAATTATTCTAATTCCAATATGTCTGATAATCCAAGATGGAGGAATTGTTGTATTTTTTGCACTACAAAATAATGGGTATCACATTTAAGGGCTTGCTGAGGAGGACACTAAACAGACTTAGAAACATACCCAATTATAACAAAAAAATTAAAAATAAATTAATATTAAAGAAAAAACTTTTAAAAATGTACCAAAAAGAAGAAAATAAACCTTAAACAAACCAATTTAGTACATATTATCGAAGTTACCAACTACTGCCTTCGCTTGGCCATGCCTTTAGAATGTCTCTCTCACAATCTTCTTGGCTTGAAGCATACAGATGCCCATCGTGTATCCAGCAATAAAAACCATATCAACGAACCCAACCAACTCATTGCTTTTCAAAGATAACTCGGATTAATTAAACTATTTACCCAGTGAATTACTTCTGTGGATAGATAAAAACATTACCGGGCCACAAACGAACTAACAAAATACTTATAAACTATATTTCCTAGAAACTATAGCAGTTAGCAATCAGCTGGCGAGCGTTGGTCTCTGAAATAGTATTCACGAAAGGTACAGGTTCGAGCACATGCCACGTAATATCATTTCTTTTTTTTTTCATTATCAGGACTTCTCCGTCCACTGCTGGAAATAGGCCTCCTTCAATGATAGAGACGACCGATCTCTTGCTACACGCATCCATCCCGGACCGGCTACTGCATGGAGATCGTCTACCCACCTGGCGAATGGTCGACTAACACTTCGTTTTCCTGAACGCGGCCTCCACTCCAGCGTCCTATTGGCACATCTGTCATCTGTTCTGAGTGTGAGTCCAGCCCATTGCCTCTTCAGCGAGCTTATTCGACGCGTAACATCGGATATTTTAGTTCTCTGCCTTATCACGTAGTTACGAATTCTGTCGGACAGAGAAACACCCAACATATCACGTCATATATATATATATATATATATATATATATTGATAAACCTCTTCCGTTACTGAATGCCTTTTGGACTTACTGACAGACAACAAATAGCCGAAACAAAAGTCGAAAAAGCGCCCCACTTATAACCTTTTTCAGCTTAACCTATTTTCCTTAAAGTTATTAGAAAGACGTAGGCTACATTGCAGCGGAATTTGGCCTGCACGACCGGGGAGGTACCTCTCGCTCACATGATACCGATGTAGACTGCCAACTTCGGTGTCGCCTTCCGTGCGGTTTGTGCCGGTGGCCAATTGGGGAGGAGGTGAAAAGGAAGGCAACGCATCGGCACAGCAATTAAGCGGATGTGCATGTTTGCCGGTAGTAGTAAAAAGATTCCGAAATACTCGTTTGTCCCCTATACTAAAAAAATCTGTGGTGTGGGTGTCGCCTGTAGTTATTTTTGAAAGGATTCAAATGGCTCATTATGTTGAATGTAAATGATAGTAAAAATGACATTTCGACAACTCTGTAAGCCGTTAGATATCAGGTTAATTATGCGATGAAAGCGATACGAAGCGATAACACTCATAGCTTAGCGTCAACGTACGACCGCAGCACCTCACCTGATTGCGCATTCGCGATTATATCTCCCCACATTACAGTCTTAATTGATACGTTGCTGTCCCGCCCCGCACCTTGGCAGATAAAACGGATTTAACAGCTAATTTCACTCGCCCAGCCTCACGGAGCTGCTGCGATAGCGTTTATATATGGCCGCTAGAATTGTGTTCAAACTATCATTGATTGTATTGATTTCAATTGTTCAGTAAAATTTTGGTTTCGTAGGTTTTAAGAGATTAATAGCACGTCTTAAATAAAATATAAAGTTTAAATTA
>JAFELO010000382.1:412958-434291 GCA_017140195.1 Eumaeus atala | reverse complement strand
TGCTATGAAATTTGACTCAAGAAGCGCTTGAAGTTAGCACTTAAGGCATGTTATAAATGAAAAGTGAGGTATAAAACACAGCCAGACAATCGTGGCTTGATATATGTTTCAACTGTAATTGATTGTGGTGACTTCAATTCTCCAACAAAATTGTGGTTCTTGGATTTCAGGCTTAAGAATCGTTTTGAAGAACGACGTAAATAAAATTTGAGTGTAAAAAAAATGTTATAACGACAAAGCGTACGTGGCTAGGATTGCGTTCTAACTAATATTGACTTCAATTACTCAATAAAATTGTGGTTTTTTGACTTTAAACTTTAGAAGCGAACTTTATACCACGGTATAAATAAAACATCAGTGTAAATAAAATATATGCCGACTAGGCGCACATGAGTACTGTGGAAACATCAGTGTAAAATATATGCCGACTAGGCGCACATGAGTACTGTGGAAATGATTGTGTTCCAATCGTTATTGACAGTAGTGTCTTCAATCATCCAATAATACTTTGGTTTTCAATTTTAAACTTCAGAAGTGTTCTAAGCCAAGGTGCAAATAAAATGTGAGTGTAAAATATTAAGCCGGCTAAACGTACACACATAATGTGGGTAGAATTGTGTTCCAATTATTATTGCCGGCAACGAGTTGGACACCTCCCGGAAGGATTTTTCCTACCTAGCTCTAAACAATGGCATGAAAGGAGAGTAGAAGATCCTTTGTCCAGCAATGGGACACACTAGGCTAACACAATAATGATAATAATGAACTCAGTTATTGTGGTTTTAAGGGATTTCTGAGTTTTTGTTTTTTTAAGTTTCACTTGTTACACATTATTTATAAATCGTCAACAGGGGGTTATTAAAGGTCTGTTGAACACTTAGAAACATTTATTCAATCATGATCTCTGCACATTCACAGACTGATTGTTCTTCAATCTTTAACTTCAATAGTTGAAGATTATACTGATAACTTATCTTCGTATTACATCCATATTTAAGAAGGGAAAAAGAAAAGGAGTAGAGCTCCGAAAAGGAACACACAACCAATAAGATCCCGTCCCTGTTTTTTTTCGGAGGGACCTAGTTAGACTGACTAGCCAAGACTTTGTGTCTTCAGGTTTAGGGAGACGGCAGGGGGACAGATCCCACTCTTTTCCCGACAACTAAAATCAGGCAAAGACAGTTAAATAGAATCTAACAACCAATTTTCACACGTGGCATATACTATTCAAACTAACACATTAATGATACGGTCCATCAAATTAACAGCCACACAGATCATGTAATTAACAATGTTAAAATACACACATAAGAGAATTAAGACATTTTAACAAGATTTTTTCGAAACAATGTGAAACATGGCGTCGGCAAGAAATCATGAACTCACCCTTTTATATGAAATAATAATTCGTGCGTTGTGACACGAATATGTAGGTTCCCGGCGGAAAATAAAAAACTATTTAATTATGATATGGAATGGCAGATAGCGTCAGCCATCCCAAATATCCTCCCCATCGCAAAAAAGGAAAAAGAGTGACATTTCTTCAATACAGAGAACATTAAGCCTTACAGTAATAGATAGACAGATATACTTCTTTTTATAAAATGTTTATATAGCAGTAATACAATTACTACACACTAAAGGCGTGTTAAGTTATTAGATAAATGAAATACGAGGTGTACAGTCGGGTATGACATTAAGCTGATGAAGTGTAACACTCGCTTTGGCATACGCACTAACTGCACGAAACGCGACAGCATAGCCGTAGCCTAACGTGACACGACGGTGTCTTGAGTGCGAGAGGTATGCCACGTCATGCCGGCCCAATTCGGATGCAATGCATTTTACCACATGTAATACATTAACCTGCGTACAGGTCCAATTAAAACAATCTTCAAATGACAATGCAGCAGGGATAGAATTAGAAGCTAACTTCAGGCGATTGGACTGCTTGTTCCGCACAAAAAGCGCTACAAGACTAATGACCAAAAGCAAACAAGAGCGAAGTGGCGTCCGCGGCGCGTACGTCATAAATTTGAATATTTCCGTGAACAGCCGGGTATAAAATACGAGCTCATTGTCAACGAGGGGGACACAAAAGGACGAACATACAGCCATGTCTCAACCAGTGTAGCGTGCTTCGTAGGCAGACACTGCGTAATTTTTATTGTATATGCTGCGGGACAAACGGGGAAACACAGACAAATGACTTTCAAACCTATTGAGATATCTACACATGTTAATGCATATGATATGATACAATAACGGCGGTATCATGTAAATGAGGGGTATCTTCATTTTATATGGTAAATGTAAGGGTTCCAAGCAGCAGTGTTGAATTGCTATGGAGACACGTTGCCCTGCTTTCCTCATCCTCTCCAAATGGGTCACCAGAATCTCGCAGACTTTGCTGAGGTATGTGAGTGAAAGCTAGCGTAGGCACTACACGTATGTGTAACAACATGCTGCAATCATCACACGCGACACCTGTGTATGTAATATGTAAACTTGAGGCATAGGTCTACATTATGACGGATGTCTCGTTCACATTTCGTCTATCTTTTAGTATTTGTCTCGTTTACATTTCGTGTATCTTTTGTCAGGGTGACAAAGGTCACGAACCGTAGCCAGAACAAGTGGCGTCGCCAGAACAAGTGGCGTCGCATGGATTGGAGACTAGGACAGGTAAAAAGGAACAAGGGCTCGGTAGCCAATAAGTTGGACAGATAATTTTGCCAAAAATATGGTCCTTCAGTGGATGAGAGGAGCAACCAGTAGTTTGAAATGACAGTCCAATGAACCTCCTAAAAGGGTTAGAATCGGTTGAGGAAGAGAAAGAGAAGCTCCCCACCATGGTTCAAGCCTTGTCGTGGCGGTGGGGCTCAGTAGCCTGGGGTTATCCAAGACACCTTGGGCGAAGCCAATTGAACCGAGGAGGTGGCGGCTCTTGGTACCCCTCCTATAAGAATAGGGAACTAAAGAGCAGGAGGAGGTGCCGCTCTTTGTAACCCTCTTATAAGAAGAGGGGACAAAAGAGCAAAAATTGGCGGCGCTTTTGCGCACGGGGCAAGGGGCGAGGATGGGTACCTCACCCCATTACACTGTCCTAAAGTCGGTGGGGTTATCCTGTGGAGCGGGACAACTCCATCTCTGGAGGTGGCGTCGGTCCCTTCGGGGGCCAACTTGCCGTCGAGGTGCCCTGATGATTTGTTGTTCCGGGGCACCTCATCAAAGGCGGCACTGGCCCACTCGCGGTGGTTTTTGTGGGTATTCGGCACTATATAATGTGCCGCGAGCCCCACACACCACTGGACCCCACCCAGGGCCAGTGCAGGCGCGTAAATGCGTTTCCCCGCGTCAACAATAACAAAAAAGAGAAAGAGAAGCTATCTTTTAATTCCTTGTCTCGTTTACATTTTCCAATCTTTTAGTTCCTTGTTTCGTTTACATTTTTTCTATCTTTTAATACTTTGTCTCGATTACATTTTCTTATCTTTTAATTCTTTCTCTCCTTTACATCTTTTCTAACTCTTACTTGCTATCACGAACGTATTTCTCAAACATAGAGGCTGATGTTTAATTCTAATTACCCATATTATAGGCGCATAGTATTTTGTGAATGTATGAATAATTAAGCGAATCCGTTGCGTAAGGTCGGACCTTCATTGCTCTGTGGCCGGATTTAGATTGAGACGTCCGCGCGAGCACGCCGCTCGTGCACAAGAATCTTAATATACAGATACGAACGTATACATGGTGTTCGAGAATATTTGGAAATATCACTATATTAATACGTGAATCAAATGCTTTTTACAATAATTGAGCAGACGGAGGAAATTTGGCACAATTACAGTTTATATTTAGAAGAAGTGCAGATTGCTAACACTTTTTATAAGCTATGCATAATTTTTTGCATATTTTTTTTTTTATTTCAATTAAGCAAAGCGTTTCCCGCTGTACGGTATACAAATAATGTTCAAATTTATGTAGTACTATTTGTGGCATTGTCAAACACATTATGACGTACAGCATTTAGTTTCTTATGTGTATATATCTTTTTAAGTAACATGAGTAAGACACACATACAAATTTCAAAATCATGATCCAATCTTTTCACGCCCATAGATATCCACATTGTTGTTCATGCGAGTGCGTTGGCCTCCTTTTGACCTATCCAATGGTCCACCAGCTACTCACAACCCGCATGAAAAGTGAAAGCGGAAATGCCGCGTTACATTTCGAGCAGTTCGTGAATTGTTGACGTCTGCACATTTTATTCTCCTGATGTTTGTTATAAGCAGCAGTAAATAATTGTACGCTTATAATCGTAATCTTAAGTTTGCGGTGGCTCAACGGGCTATTGAACGTGCTGTGTGGGATGTTTCTCTGTCAGACAGAATTCGTAAAGAAGTCATAAGACAGAGGACTAAAGTATCCGATATCACGCGACAAATGGGCTCGCTGAAGTGGCAATGGGCTGGCCTCACACTCAGAAGAACAGATGGCACATCTGCCATCTTCAGGGCCCATCGGCCAGTAAGGTTCTGAAGTGGAAAACGAAGTGTTGGTCCACCGCTCACCAGGTGGGGAGACGATCTCCGTGCAGTAGCCGGTCCGGGATGGATGCGAGTGGCAGGAGGTCGGTCGTCTTGGCGTTAATTGAAAGAGGCCTGTGTCCAGCAGTGGACCAATAAGGGCTGATGATGATGATGAATCTAAGTTATCGTTCCTTATTCGAATCGTAATGATTGAGTATCGAGCATGGATATCTATATTATAGATAGAGACGGGAAGCAAACCCAAAACACGGCGGTTTAGGTCACAAGAGACAACTAAAATGGTTCACTCCCTTTTTTCTCCCTCTTTTTTCATTACTGTCTCACTGCACATTGCGCATGATTAGATAGACAATAAGTTATGCATTCTCATCTTGCTTCCACCACTTCATTAGGAAGAGGCAATGCCATGCTGCATAGAAGGAGGTAGTGACATGCATGCTGCATGTCACTACGTCCTCCCATGCAACGGAATTGGGCCGGCCCGACCGGGGATATACCTAGCGCTCATTTGATACCGGCGTAAAGTGACAGCGTTACTGTCGCGTTTCGTGCGTTTTGTGAGTAGCCGGTGGCCATTGGGGGATCATAGGAGGGCAACGTATCTGCGTAACAATCGTGCGAATGTCCCTGGGCGTCGTCAGTAGTCATCAAAGGACTCCGGTTGCTCGTTCGCTCCCTTATCCTATTAAAAATGCCACTTGCGCCTCATAACTGCCTATAGCATCACTTGCCCATCTATATCATGGCCACGCATACGAGTTATGTATAGAGGTAATATCGATCAGTGTTAGCACATCTTTCCCACATAACTTTCAACTGCACCAGTTTCAAATTACTCCATTCGCGCACTTAACTATTTTTTTCTTTTTACGTTTTCAAATATATTCGATACATTTTTAACACATATTCTTACATACAAAAACTATCGAAAAAAAGGCGGGAACAAAATTATACCCTAATGCAGTACAGTCATGAAAACGACTATGGGAAACAAGCATGGGAGCTCCTTTATTTCCATAATAGGTAAATTATATTGTTTCATTTGACAACTACATATATTATTGAAAGGAAATTAACACCATCGCTACGCTTAAGCGCTAATCGTTGAGTAATTCATTATTTAATTCAGGTATGCAATGCACCGTACTGAACTATTTACATTACAGACAATTAATTCTAAATTTCCCATTAACTCTTAGTTAAGTGGAAATAATTTACTGTAGATAAAGCGCTTAAAATAAAAAAAAGAACATTCTGTATGTTTCGCTATGACAAAACATTTAAAATATTTGTGCACCAATTTGGATTTCTCCACGAAGATATGTGCCCGGCTCTATGGCTGACTTATGGCGCAGTTAGGCCTTATAAGGCACGCCTGGCCCCTAATGAGGGCCCCAGCTCTACAGATGACGGTATTTATTGAGCTTCTGCCAATAGATATTATCATATTGTAATTAGTGGCATGGTCGTAAATTAGCAATGCCTTTTTTATGACGCCATATTTGTATGTGTGGAGAGTGATATGACAGGTGCTCTTTTAGGGTTCCGTGTGAGTTGCCGTGCAGCATTTGAACAGGTTGGATCACCTGGCGTAATTTAACTTACAAACTTATAAGTTTGCGAACCGTTTTCACCTTCGAAGTACCCACGGAAATACCCATTTACGGATTTCTTTCTTTGTTACTACATAGTACGAAATTTTACGTACCGCCACAATTTTATGGTTCTAGGGGTCAGCGAGAAGTTAAATGTTACCGAAGGAACGGCACAGATGTAGATTACACCCTGAAATAATACAAAAAGAACTTTTTATCTCAAAGAGCGACTACTCGCGTGCACCACTTCGAGTTCTACGGGTGTCTATGGGCGGGCGTCTCTATCGTCTCGTTTGCCCGTTATAATTAAAAAAATATCCTGACAGAACGAACTGTAGGATCGAGAGATTCCGTCGTTCGTTCGTATAGACTATACACGGACGAAACTGTAAGGAAAAGTTAGTATATACTAATATTACAAACAGCAAGCATTTGATTGTTTGTTTTCATTGAATATACTCCGTAACTATCTAAACGATTAGAAAAATTATTTCACCATTAGAATCCTACATTATCACTGGTGAAACCTTCGATAATGTAACTGAAAGTGTGAAAATGAATATCAAAGTAAATCCTTGTTACGCAGCTAGCTGCGGGAATTGTCGACAACCAGTTGTCCCGGCGTTGTTCTGTCACAAGGAAGAGGTAGTGCCATGCATAGGGCATGACAGTAGTGTCAGTAAGCCGGCACGACCGGGGAAATACCTCTCGCTAACATAATACCGCCGTAAATTGACTACAGTGTCGTGTTTCGTGCGGTTTGTGAGAAGCCGGTGGCCCGTTGGGGGGTAAGGAGGACAACGAAACGGCATAGTAATTATGTGGATGTTCATGGGCGTAAGTAGTCGTAAAAAGGCTCCGAATGCTCGTTTGCCCTCTATTCTATATTAAAAGAAATTGAATTATGTTTCATGCTATGCAATGTCACCTGCGATGTTTACGTAACCGAAATTAGAATTTACAATATTTGTAAATTAATGAATTATAATTAGCGAGATACACGTCCGGAGCGTGGACGGGCTGCTTGCGTCTGCACGAGCGGCTGTACGTTTCAATGGCGTGGACTCAGAACACTGAACTCCTTCTGAGCTTTAGCCGTAGTCGAGCGCAGCATTTGTTATGTACTTTAGCTTGATAACTCTACAAAATTCGCCTGGAAACTTCGATAGGCGAGTCCGATTCAAATTGTTTTTTTTTTTAATACAGTAGGGGTACAAACGAGCAATCGGAACCTTTTTACGACTACCGACGCCTATGAGCATCCACATTATTACTATGCCGATATGTAGCCCTCCTTCAACCCCTCCCAATGGGCCACCGGCTACTCATAAACCGTACGAAACGCGACACTAAAAATGTCCCTTTACGGTGATATTATATGAGACAGAGACTCTAATTTTATTGCAAAATGTTGTGTAATGCTTCAGCTGAATTCGCCCGGCACGGAGGTACCTCTCGGTGACGTGGTACCACCATAAAGTTACAACTTCACGGTGTCACGATTCGTGCTATTTGTGAGTAGCCGGTGGCCCATTGAAGAGGATGAGTAAAGGAGAACAACGCCTTTGTTTAACTATTATGCGTCTCGTAGAGTTGCCCTCCAGCAATAAGCCACCGGCTCACAATCCGCTTGAGATGCGACAGTAGATATGCCACTTACTTTTTATAGTATATAGGGACAAACGAGCGATCGAGCCCACGAACATCAGCATAATTATGCCGATGCGTTGCCTTCCTTTTCACCCTCTCCTAATGGGTCCCGTCTACTCACAATACGCACGAAACGCACTTTACAGCGGTATCAAGTGAGCGAGAGGTACTCCCCCGGTCGTGCCGGCCCAGTTCCATTGCATAGGAGGATGTAGTGTCATGTACCATGCATGTACCTCCTCCTATGTATCGTGGCGCTACCTCATCCTAAAAAAAAATCTTATCAAACAACAAATTTTCATTACAATAAAAGTATTCCGTATAGGATTCTATCACGGTTTATTTAATTATTTCATTAGCCCGACGTTTCAGGATCTTTACAGCAACCATGATGGGAGACTGAACGGGTGGAAATTTCCGCATTTATTTCTTATATAAGGTATATTTTAGGCAGCTTTCAACTCCGAGCGCAACAAAACCAATTCTCTCGATTGTTCCTTCCCAATATTGTCCAAGCTGCTCACAGCTTGCGAATACATGAGCATTTGATATGTGTATAGATTTCATTATAAACAGTTGCTCTCTATTGTACAATTGCTCTCCATTTCAGGCAGATTTTAGCTCCGAGCGCAGGTCATTTACCAATTCCGTTAATTGCTATTGCTAAAATTGCCCAATCTTGCTAAAACTGCTCACAATATCTAAAAAAAAAGTAATAAAAAAAACTAACTACTAATTGATTTAAAAACTACAAAGAAATGAAGTAAAGACTTAATTCCTTTATAAGCTTATCTTTGGTGTATTTGACAAACAAAAACTGCATTAGGCATGAGCATATAGCGTGAGCTATACTATACAAAGATATGTTATCGCTGAAAATATGCAAAGCATAAAATGCTGTAATGAAATTCTCCGTCGTTAATTGTGCTTATTAACCGCTGCCCATTAAATACGATAGAAAATTTTAAATGTAAGCATTGCACGCTATTTTTCTTATAACGTTGTACTTTTGACGTGTGACATGAAAGCTGTTTTATTTATACACTCGTTAGGTTAGAGTGATTTAGTAATCATGTGTCATGTTCTTATTTAGATTAATTTATAATCTCTCTATTTTTAATCCATACTAATAATCGGAGAATTTGGAGACTACCAAGGTCCATTAACATCCGCCTATGCTAATTGGTTTCCCTCTTTTCCCTCAGTATCCGTAAAGAAGGCACCCGTTATTCAGAAATCCCAAAAAAAAAGAAGCAGTTCAGCATAGGCGATAAATTTGGAGGTGGCATTATGCATTAACGCACGTCCTGTGTGCTATGCGATGGGTGCGTAAGACGTTGATGATCTGAATACTCACTAGAACCCCGTGGATACTATTGGCCACTAATATGATCAGGCGCCACCGATGTAATAATATAGCACACATTTATGATACTAGTTGGATATAGCAATAACGTTTATATTCTGTAGTTACTTTACGGATACTTCCGCCGGTCCAAATGTCGAGTAAAGGTTTTCGTCAACACTTTTTATTGAGCAAATTCTTTTTCGTGATAAAATGATAGATTTAGGAAAATACAAAGGTACATAATAATTGCCCAAAAACGTTTTGATAATCATGAAAACGTAATCCAAATGTAAACAAATTTCAAAGCACATGTTTGCTTAGCAGCACAAATTACCGACAGACGTAGTTCTGTCATAAATTCAATTTGTTGTGTATTGTTCACGAGGCCGAAATTAACATTAATCATTTTTATATTTCTATAAGTTAATGAGTTTTGCCCTATCCAAGCGAAGCCGTGCAGGCAGCTAGTATATTATATAGCTTCCAATAGAGACATGTCCTTAATATGCGTTATCACAGGCATCTAAATCGCTCGTGTTCATTGTACAGATCAAAGGGTTTAGCGATGATGTATTAGGGGCGTCTGTCGAGATTGATCACGTGTAATTACTGTTTGTTGGATAAGTTGGGGACATTTATTTATTTCCCGCGGTTCCTCCCGTGTAACTCCGGTCCTATTACACGTAGCGTCATGATACATAGTTTATAGCCTTCCTCAAGAAATTTACTATTTAACACGAAAATAATTTTTCAATCAGTAGTCCCTGAGATTATAATGAAACAAACAAACGTTTGATCTTTTAATTTACAAGTAAAAAGCGCGATTATTATAGTTTAAAGGGATAAACGTTTGGTGTGTTGCCCTCTTTCGCTCTATGATGTGTTAATTTTCGTTAAAAGCAAAATTTCAGACTAAATTACAAAACGCAATATACACGAACTGACCCATAAATATCCGGATTGTACTAAATCTCCGCGACAAATCTTCTGAGCGACATCTATCTGGCAAGAGAGTACCTAGAACCATGTCAAGAGGTCACCGGGTACGTCCAGTTTCTGAACGTTGAACGTTAGGAATGACGATACACCTATCCCTCGGTTCTGATCCTCTCCATTCATTCTCGTCAGCGCCGAGGCTGTCCCCAATATAGAAACCGCGCGTGGGTCCCCTTTTCGCCTTCTGGCCTCTGCCTTTTTTGGAAAGGCAAACACTGGTAGATCTATGCCCTAAATCTTAAAGAGCCAATTATACATGATGAGGTGTTCAAGCGTATTGTGCGCTCCGCAGCTGCTTTGCGATGACAGAACACGCATGCAAATAGTATGTGTTTTTAGTTTCAATTCACCTCATAAAATCCCTCTTACCTTTTATCAAATATCTCTCATTATGTACAATGATCGGATCAGTTAAAGTTTTATAGTTTGTTAATTAAAATACAACGTCATTTTATAGCAGGAGAGGGCGGTGGAAATTAAACAGGTTATTAGTTGAAAATTACCGCTTTGTTGGTGCTGTGTCTCCATTGTACACGGCTGCGCTGCTTCTGGATAGGATACGACAGGAATAATTCCTGGACGAATTTCGGCCATATACGGATATATATGCGTAAATCAATTATGCAGATGTATGGCCGAAAAAAAGACGTAGCAAACAAAATTTGTCTCTTTTGAGTGGACGTAGCTGCCTCTTGGAGGTGATATGTGATTCAGATGTACCTCCGTGACCGTGCCAGCCCAGTGGCTCTAGCAGGACTCTTTAGCAACGTTGACGGTCAAGTTATCACTTTTATAGCTCTCTTTAGCATACGCGCTCATATTGTTATAAATAATTGGTAAGACAGTCAAAGATTTCTCGGCGATTTCAGTTACTATAGCGGTGAAGACGTGAAATCAGAGCCTTTTCACGACCAGCGACGCCCACGAAACGCGACACCGAAGAAGTCACTTTACGCCGGTATCATGTGAGCCAGAACCCTGTTGCAGGCCCAATTTCGCTTATCATATGGCAGATATCTTCGTAAAACATTTCAGCTCACCCTAATCGGTAATAAGCTACGGCCGCTATTGTAGAGGCTAAAACGGCCCATGTGCCCGTTAAGGTGCACAGGCGTGCAGACACAAGTGCCCTGTCTATTTCGTCCTGCTATTGCACGGATGAGCAAAATCAGACTCAAGATCCAGAGATAGTTTATAACTTATAACACTGCTTGCTGACGGAATTTTGTATCAAATCAAATACCCATACGGCACAATAGCTCGTAGCCGTGATACGTGGCAGCTACGCGGTTTTACTTGCCACCTGAGAAGTGCTGGTCGCGTCATCAGACATGCACGCGTTTGCTGACATAAACACATAATATTTGTATTAGTTCTTCATGTCTAACGTGTTAAGCGAGAGTTCACTTCAAAAAGTTAACCCTCATAATGACAAAATGAAAATATATCAACTTTTTTGTGGTGACCCACTTTCCGTTTCACACATATCCAAATTTATGAAAGTTTAATTCCAAAAATATCGAAATACGTAGTCACTTTTAGGGCAAGTAAATCTTGGTTGTATCGTTAAAGTGGGAGGGATGAGGGTTGTGTCCCGGCGGTCTGGTGAAGGGGTGGGGTAAGGAGGGGAGGCTGCGGCCTTAATTACCGCCGCTTTTATAGTTTTAATGAGTTCATTTTGGACCCGGGCTAACAAGCGGCGTAATACCTATTTAAACCAATTTTGAAATTAATATTCAAAGTAATGAGCCTCGCTGTTATCGATGAAATATTAATAAAATAATATAAACATATTCCTTTTCTATAATTATATATATTTTCATTATCATTATCATGAGCCGGAGGACGTCTACTGCTGGACAGAGGCCTCCACTTAAGTCACTTATTATAAAACAAACTCCCCCAAAAATTGTGTCTGTATGTGGTAGATTTTCTCAAAATCTCCTCCCTCGACCCTGATGTCTGAAATGGCCTCGGCACTGAAGTGAACGTTTGGCTAACGGAGAGCATCATAACTGGGGGCGGGACCATCTCCGTGACGCGATCTCTTTATTAAACAAAGATTTAATTAATATCACATTAATAAAAAGATCGCACAACCTGTATGATCTAGTGACCTCTCACTCCAATGATACTTTCTTGAAAGTTGTTGTTGTGCTGTCCTTTTTCGTGCGGTTTCTGAGTTGCTGGACCCCATTGTTCCTGTCCCATTCGGATGTACTCCAATTTTATAAGACTACTTTAACTTATTTCTCAATATCGACGTTTCAGGAGCTTCACAGTTACCATGGTGCAACTGAAAACTGGTGGCTGGTAGCCAGAGATAACAGAAGTCCTGATGTCAAAAGTTATTAAGCGTACCCGAAGATTTCCTATTATTTAGTTGTTCCGATTAACGCAAAAGGTGCTTATTGTTTCCTTCTCTCGTCATTATCAGCCCTTATCGGTCCACTGCTGTGCCCATGCCTCTTTCAATGTACACCAAGACGACCGATCTCCTATATATATTAATCTCCTGTTATCTCCTTTCCTTCTCCCAGCTGTGTTCATCTTCGGTCCTGAACTTATGCTATAGTAGCGAAGAGAAGCCGAATACAGCCATGGGTCTGCTTTGGACTTGTTGAGCCTCAGGTCAGGGTCAGGTTCAGGGTCTTACAGCTCCAACGTGTTACAGTTATTTTTTTATTGGATTGTGTTAATAAAGGTCCCATGTTACGTCCCCACCATGGTTCAAGCCTTGTCGTGGCGGTGGGGTTTAGTAGCCTGGGGTGAACCCAGGCGAAGCCAATTGAACCGAGGGGGATCTTTGCACCCCTCTTATAAAAAGAGTGGGCTTAAATATCAGGAGAAGAATCGCTCTCGGTACCCCTCCTATAAGAAGAGGGGACCTAAGAGCAACAGGAGACTTTGCACTGTCCCAAAGTCTGTGGGGTTGTCTAGTAGCGCTGGGCTACCCCATCTGTGGAAAAGGAGTTGGTACCTTGGGGGGCTGACTAGCCGTCGAGGTGCGCTGATGATTGTTGTTCCGGGGCACCTCACCAAGGGCGGCACTGGTGGCACTCGCGGTGGTTTTGATGGGGATCCGGCACTATCATGTGCCGCGAGTCCCACGCCCCACTGGACCCTACCCAGGGCCGGTGGAGGCGCGTAAATGCGTCTCCCAGCGACAACAAAAAAAAAAAGGTTCCATGTTTTGTAGGTACTATTAGCACTATGTTAGTGGATGTTTATTGCTGATGCCGTTTGATCTATTTGTCCTCTTGCATTTTTTTGCCAAAAACATCATCATGACTGCTAAATAATAATAATGTCATCGTAGCCGATCCATCTGCGCGGGACGTATTATAGTCCTCAAGTGTTTCCACAGACACAAGTGCACTCTCTATTCCTCCATTCTCCTATTCCCATGGGACGGCAGTCCGACATGACCGGAGAGAAATCAGGCGCAGGCTTAATATGCTCTTTGAGGCACGCGGGTGTAACACCGCCAACTTCTTCTGTCCGGACAGTTATTAGAATTTGAAAAATCCTAATAGCACTTTCGTGTGATCCGACTTGAGATTCGAAGCCGTGACCTCACGTCTGTGGCTAAACATGCTTACCACTGAACCCCGAGGCATTTGCTAAATAACAGCACAATGAATTAAGAAAAACACTTATGTAACACGATCAATGCCCAGTTAGCAATTATTTTTTTATTTATTTCTTAATTGGCTATTGTTAACTTAATTACTTATCATTAATGCAATATGATTGAAAATTAATCAATTGGTGTATTGCATTGTTGCAAGTCCTACAACGAGTATTTTATAGAATAGAGGGGTAAACGAGCAATGAGAGCCATTTACTACTACCGACGCTCATAAATATCCACACTTTTCACCTCCCCCTACACCAATGGGCCACCGGCTACTCAAAAGCCGTAAGAAACGCGATACCGTAGGTGTCACTTGCGGCGGTATCAAGTGAGCGAGTGGTACCTTCTCGGTCGTGCCGGCCCAATTCCATATCATGTCCTTTTAGCTGGATATGTTTGCTATTTCGTGAAAAGGAACGGAAATGTGTTAGAGAAAAACGGGGGACAGAATTTTATTTGCAAAAATATTTGAATAAACATTTTAGTGAGGTACTTCTTTATAAATTGAGGTTAATTTCTGTCGATGATTATATAACATTTTATAAAACGCGGGATCAATGTTTGATTTGAAAAAGAAGGTGTAATGAATGTGTTAGTGAGGTACGTATTTACAATTTAAGGATAATTTCTGTCGGTGATAACATAATATTTTTTCTTGTGACTCTTGCTTAAATGTATTCCATGTAATTTTTGTAGTGAAAGATAAAATGTCATAGGTATAATACCTTATAATGTTTGCCCGTTGTTATTTTAGCGTCTTTGCCCAATGGCCAATTAGAGAGGAGGAGAAAAGGAGGACAAAGTGTTTGCATAACATGCGGATGTTCATGGGCGTCCGCAGTCGCACTGATTTCTTGTTTGCCCACTTATAATACAAAAATATGTTGAGACCAAATGAGCAAAACAGCCGGAGCTTGCAGATTAGGCAAGGTCGCTTTTCTTTTGTTCTCTGCTTCTATTTTGTAAGTTTTTAGCCCCATATCGTGACGTCTCGGGTTCTTTTTCAAACGTTTTGATACACGTATAAAAGTTGATATTCCTTCCTCTGATTAGTCCGGAGTTAGCAAGTTGGCGCTTAGGCCTTTGCCTCGCAGAGCAAGTGGAGCCGTTGGCGCTGCGCCCGACTTCACTGCCTTGTGTTAGACTGTTGTACTATTTGTATAGAGTAATAAGCGAATGGTGAGAACACTTGTTTGTCTAAATAGTTGTGTACTATAATATTGCTTAATAGTGGCGCATTTGGGAAAGGGGAGGTGAAAAGGAAGGCGACACATCGGCATAATTATGCTGATGTTCATGGGCGTCGGTAGTCGTTGAAAGGCTCCGATTATTCGTTACGTTACGTCACGTTTAACGGCACCATTATTGTTCCTAATTCGATGCGGATGGATGTAACCCAACAGAAGAGCTATATTCTATTACTAGTTCGAGTTATTCTTCGAGTACCTACTTATTGTTATATCTTATATGTCCTGCAGGCACATCAGATATTCAATAAAAATAGTTTCATTTAAGGCCGTCAGAGCAGTCCCGGAGGTAACCGTGTGTAAGATAATAAACCAATTTGTGATGAGCATAGGCTATACAATATATTCTAAAACTACAGAACTTATTATTTTTACCACATTTCATTAAGTAACCTAGCGAAGCCGAGACGGACTGCTTGTTAGTAATATTCGCCTAAACATCACTGCGATAAGCTAACAACTCGTCAAGTTACCTATGCTCACAAAAACATCGACACTTCGCTATGCCCTCACTAAATTGTTATCAGAGAAACGCCTAGCGGTTTGCTCTCGTATTTTGTCGATATTAATTAAAAAGGGGTCCCGTACAAGTTAATATTAAAGAAAATTAAGCGATCTCGCCAACTCGCTAATGAATTTTGACGAGGGCTGATTGAACTTTGGGACGTTTTAATTAACTCCAGTGGGTTCTTTTGGCATTCCGCGGAGATTTTTTTTTTTCTTGAAAGAAAGATTTTTATTGAGCCATTACAGAATTACTTATTGCGATTCTAGGTGTGATGTATGAAAAGTCAAGTAAAAAATTGACAACAGCGTAACGCGTTACCGCGTTGATTTCGCTTGCGTCTCATAGCTTTCACTTCAAAATTCAATTTGTTCCTAAATAGTAAACTTTAATTGCGTGACGATGCCAAATCACTTATATCATCATAATCATCATCAGCCCTTATCGGTCCACTGCTGGACAAAGGCCTCTATCAATGTACGCCAAGACGACCGATCTCCTGCTACTCGGCCAAAGCGGCCACTGTAAAGTCCTGTTTATATTCTGGACAGGGGTTCGAGATTACTCCCACCAAATTGTCACGTTGGGGAGAGGGGAGTTCGAGGCAAATCACGTATTTTTCGCAATAAAAAAATTGGAAAAAATTCCTCTCTCCAAACTCACACAGTCCCTACAATCATTTTGGCCACGGAGCATAGTATAGTGAAGGCTAATTTTGGCCACGGAGCATAGTATAGTGAAGGCTAATTTTGGCATTTTGGCCACGGAACATAGTATAGTGAAGGCTAATTTTGGCAATTTTGGTCACGGAGCATAGTATAGTGAAGGCTAATTTTGGCATTTTGGCCACGGAGCATAGTATAGTGAAGGCTAATTTTCTTAGCAACTGTATGCGAGACATTGCTTAGGATAGCTAGCTCCCCAGCATGGTTCAAGCGCTGTCGCGTCGGTGGTCTCAGTAGGTTGACGTGTGCCTAGACACCTCGTGAAAGCCGGATTGAACGGACGAATGGCTGTTCATTGTAACCCTTTAATAAGAAGAGGGGAGAAAAAAGCACGAAATGGAGGTGCCCCCTTATTGATGAGATTTTGAGATGCGCGCAAGGGGCGAGGATGGGAACCTCACCCCATTGCACGTTCCCAAAGTTAACGGAGTTGTCCTGTTGTGCGGACCAATCCCTTCTGTAGAGATGGTGTAGATCATTTAGGGGACTGATTGGTTTTCGCTGGTATTCGGCACTGCAATATGCCGCGAGCCCCGTACACCACGGTAACCTGCCCAATGCCGGCGATGGCGCGTAAATGCGTTCCATCGCGTCAAAAAACAGATCGTACAACTTCGTAAAATTTCCAAAAAGCAATTTTTAAGTGTCCAAAGCGCAGTATACCGCGATAGAGTCCCTTAGTCTTGCTGTGCTAACTTCAGCGCTTACAATGCTGAGTGATTACAAAGAATTATAACCTTGCGATACACAATTATACTGAGGATTTTTATGGAGACGCATTAGACACTTAGAGCAATACAACAATGATGTAATCATCCTTACAATTTACACGGAGCAATTACGAGTTGCAGACTATCACAATTATAATTTACATTTCAGATTACGGATTATGTTATAACGTTTCGCGCCAGGATCTAAGGGGTGGTGTGTGGGGGGTTAAATAGTCTACAATTATCACCCCATTAAATAGTTGGACGCGGTCATTATGGGCCCGCTGGGATTCCGATTGGTTAATTGGAAGTTACGAGCTAAAGCAAGTCTCGTGTATTTAATGGAACGTAGTTTTTGACTTGTGTCACACTTACAGACACACTGTAATGAAACTTTAGTGGTGTAGAGTGTAAACACAAGAGCTGTTCAAGAAGAAAATATAGTATTGTAGTGCAAACGAAAACATGAAAAAAATAATTTATGCAAAGATTTCATTTCTCATACCACGCGGATGAAACTAAAAACCGTTCAAGTGCAAGTCTAACTCCTGCGAGGACATTCAAGTGCAAGTCTAACTCCTGCGAGGACATTCAAGTGCAAGTCTAACTCCTGCGAGGACATTCAAGTGCAAGTCTAACTCCTGCGAGGACATTCCTGGGAGCCCCTGGGAAGAGCACGCCGAAATTTGGTTCGGACACTAAAATCTGCATCGTTTTTAAATGGAGAATACAACATAGTTTTTAGTCAATTGTGTTAATATTTTTTTATATGGGACTAGCATCGCCTCGGTTTCAGCTGCGTGGCTCCGGCCTTTTTATGCGTCGCGCATATTATATAGCCCATAGCCTTCTTCGGTAAATGGAATGTAGAAGTAGTTCTTGAGATTTGCGCGTTCAAACAAACAAACTCTTCAGATTTATATTAATAAACAACACGAAAACGAAAACGTATAGGGTACTTGCGCTTCACCTAGAATTATACAATTTGACAAGAAGTAAGAACTAACTATACAGACAAAGGAATAATTCCGAAAGTGGCTAAATTATAAATCGCACAAAAAACTATTGCTATCTCGTAAGTGATATGGTTATTTAGTTCATACATTTATGTATGAAATTTTACTTCGGAATCGTCTCCATTTTTACAAGAAGTAAACTCCAGTCATGTACCGGAGCACACAGATTTTCCCTTCCTATAGACCGACGATTGATTCTTGGTATCTAGTGGAAATAGAGGATTTTGGAAATAGCGAGTACACTTTTGAAGATGAACGGACACACACTTTTACAGCACCTAAAGGGGGACAAACTACTAAGCCTTTTAACACCTACCGACGTCCATAAACATCCGCATCCCTGTTGTCATACACCTCTTTTCCCTACCAAAGGCCACCGGATACTCACAAACAGCACGAAATGCGTCAGAAGTTGTCTCCGTACGACGGTGTGCTCAGAGTCACCGCCCCGGTCGTGCCGGCCCAATTAAGCTGCAATAGAGCATGGCACTACCTCCTACTTCCGCCATCTAGGCATTGAATAGAAGTAGAGTGTTATGGCAATAGCGGCTGCTATTTATATGACTTGTGTAGGTAAACTTTAAAAAAAGAGCCCATTTTTACACGAAACAGGTCTGTTCAGCGAGATGCTTCGTAGGTTAGTATGCATAAAATTCGCAAATTAGCCGCTGGATTATAAATATACATTCGTGTCAAATTTCATTCAAATCCGTTAGTAATTTTTGGCCGTAAAACATGCAAACTCCGCATTTATACCATCAATAGGATACATCGAGCGAACTCGCTGGAAATTGCTAGCAATCGATAAATTTTCAATGTCAAGAAATGGGCATATTTCATTGCCCTCCCAAACATATTAAAAATACACCATGTCGCTTATGTATAAGGTCTTAAATCGTATATAACAGGAGGTATTCCATATATTCTTATGACCTATTGTCACGACTTGGTTGGAGTATGTAAGGTATTTTTACGATTTAAATGGTTAAAGGGTATGTAAAGATGTTGAAAGTTTGTACAATTTATTAACGGTTATTCAGTATGTGCGACTGGATGCCTTTCACGTTATTTAGATTTCAAGTACGCTTAAATATTGTGATTTACCTCTTGTTTGACTCGATAACGCTGGCAGCATGCAAAAGTATGAAGTCGTAGTAATGTTCCGAATGGGCGGAGCTTGCGAGCGTGAGGGCGTAACCAGTATTTCACTCCATGCGATGTTTTCACAGATCAGTTATCACGTAAAACTATGTCGTTATTTTCCTATATTTAAGCCTATGTTATTCTTTATCATAATGACTATTTAACGGACTTTATCGCGTTTCTCAAGATTTACCCGTAGAATGAGACAGAATTACGAAATTACTGTCTCATTCCAGGTATCCAGTAGGTCTTGAGAAACGTGACAAAAACCGTTAAATAATCATAACGATAATTATATCGTTCCTAAATCGACCTATAGGCATTTTTTTTTTGTTTTTGATGTATTAAATCAAACTTTCACGCTTAACATCTCCGTGTCTGTAAATCTACAACCATGCGGTTTAAGCGCCAATTCTTACCGCGTACAACAGTACTGTGATACCAGCTGCGTCTCTCGTTATTTTGAATCCGATTCACCTAAGGGGTCTTCAAGAAAGATTAGCACACATATTCCTCAAAGTCCGGCAACGCCTATGCAAGATATTTAGTCTTGCAGGTGTCTATGGGTCGTAGTCATTACTAGATCTGCTCGCTTGGCCTTTTGTGAAAAAATGTCATTACCCTAATTTACAACACCCAGTGACTTAAAAACCCGACCACAGCCTGCCGTTCTTTTGGTTGACACGGGGAAAAGCATGTTCGCGCCTTCATGGACCTGGGTGGGGTCCAGTTATGTGTACGGCTTGCAGGCAAATGTTAGACACAAAAATCACTGCGAGTGTCATCCGCGCCATCTTTGGTGAAGTGCCCCGAAACAACAAATAATCAAGCACTTCGACGACTAGTCGGTTGCCCGCGCACCACAGGACAACCCCAACAGACTGTTCAATGGGGTGAGGTTCCTATGCCCGGGCCTTACCCCGTGCGCAAAAGCGCCGCTTCCTGTTTGTCTTTCGTCCCCTCCTTTAAGAAGAATACAAAGGGCGCCTCCATAACCTGCTCTTTCCTCATAACCTACCAAGCTCTACATGGGATACCTTCAACTGACTCCGGACACAAGCTTTCAACAAAAATACCATGATGCACAGTCTCAAAAGCACCCGTATAAAAATGTGTACATATCAACTTTGTAAAAAACCTTTGTAAAAAAGGACGTAAAATTTCGTTTACCTTACCGCCTGTTATCCCCGGAGGTAGGCAGAGGTGTGCTAGTACCATAGTAGCAACAGCATCCACAATTCGTAAGTCCAGTAGATATAAAAGAACACCCACGATGAGCCAAGGTACTGAGGCCAATGATGTCATAGGTGGCAAAAGCCTATGGCCACTTCGGGCATATTCCAATCCCGGACAATGTAATGCGTGCTCAGAATAATCTTGGAAACATTTAATATAACATTTGCCCGACCTGGGGCTCGAACCCAAGACCCCACTTGGTTGACGGTCTTAACGGGCGACACCCGCTACACCACCATAGAGTTACACCATAGAGTCACAACGTTAACTTTGCCAAAAATACATGCCACTACTAGTAAATATAATCATTTTGCAGCTCGTCTCCAATAACAAACACATCAGAATTCGTATCAATCAATAACCAATATTCGAGTTTATGTGCAAATCACCATTACGCATTATCACGGTGCTAAAGTTAATGCGGCAAATATTGTGCCCCCGGGGGGCAATTCGGGGCAATTCTCTCGCGCCGGGGCACCGCAGCGACTAATGCTTTGACTAAACTCGTAAATTGCTTAAGAACTTATATTTTATTAAAGTCATGAGGAACATACGAATTAGTCGGTTTTTACACAACATAAGAGAAAATAGCAAGGCCTGTACAGTCAGGACACATTATTTTTCAAATATATTTTTTGTCAAGATTTTAAATGTGTCCCGACTTGAAATTATCTTTTCTGTAAGCAGGCGGGCTTTTTATTCCTTTCATTTTTTTTTTTCTCTTAAATTAAAACTACAAGTTATATACTTTTTAAATAGCAATTTACGATTTTTCTCCCAAGATCTACAATTTTGTCTTGTTTTTAATGTAGCTCTTGGTACTCTGTGAAGACAAATCTAACGACACCTGATACGTGAAAATCCGTCACGCCGGCCAATCTGTTTGAATCAGCATATATACACACATACAAACAAACACAAACAACAAAATAAGATACAATTGAACCTTAATACTAGTAAATAATG
>JAFELO010000382.1:397865-412910 GCA_017140195.1 Eumaeus atala | reverse complement strand
GTGAGCGAGAGATACCTCCACGATCGCGCCGGCCCGCATCGGCTGAATGCAGCTTGATCGGTGGTCCTGGCGTCCATTGAAAGAGCCCTATGTCCAGCTGTGGACCGATAAAGGCTGATGATGATGACTATGTTACATCGTAGAAGTTCAAAAGACGGGATTTTGCCAAATTCGACCGTCAAGGTTGTGCTTCTGGGGTTAACAGTTTGTATGAAACTTACTAGATCCGGGATATTATATGATATAAAACTGGTAAGCCACACCATCACGCTATGCGAGTACTGAATACCTGTAAGAGGTAGTGTCATGCTGTCAGCCAAACTGGGCCACGTCCGCGGAGGCAGGTAACTCTCGCTCAAATTACACCGCCGTAAAGTAACAACCATACTGTTGCGTTTCGTGCAGTTTGTGAATAGCCGGTGGCCCATTGGAAGCGATAAAGGTAGGAGTCTATGGGCGTCGGTAGCCGTCAAAAGGCTCCGATTGCCTGTTTTGTCCCTCCCATTGTATACAAAAACTTTTAATATTTCATAACAACTTTCACTAACCTTTCAATATTGTTTCAGTACTCCTAATTATCAAACGAGACTATATTGCATCTGCAACAATATTTTATTAACAACATCAATAGCTTCATAATAGTTTCATAGACTACGATTTATCCATCAGACAAAGTTACAGTTACCGTCACTAATATATATTTTGACGATTACAGGTCTTATGATGTAGTGTTTAAGAGTCATAATATTGTTATTGAATGTGGGCATAAGTTGGTGGTTGTCATAAGAGGCATATCATCGTCATATCCGAATCGCGTGCCGTGATTCGGCATATTCTATTAAAGTATCGCGGGACCACCAAAGACTTAGTTTAGGTATGTGGTAACTTATCGATATTTGTGAATAAATCGATTTTATTTAAATATTTCGTATTGCCAAATCAAATTTTTTTTTTAGCAATTTGTATATAAGACGCCCCAATCCCTCTTGGATTATGGATGTGAGTAGATGTTATTCTTTACTAACATTGATTTACAAACAATACCAAGAACATACAAAGAAGAAACAGTCAGCGTCTCAATAACTTCCAAAAAAAAGATGTGAACAATGTAAAATTATGAACTTTATAGAACAACTAAATTACATTGAAATTGTGCACTTCTTTCAAATAGAATTTGCTCCGTAAAATCATTTGCGCGTAACGTTGACTTTGCGAAATGAGTAGGTTCAATTATGATAAAAATTAAAATGAGACATAATCACCGTCATGAACGAATGTGTCAAAATCTAAAGAAATGCAATAAAATCCGTTAAATAGTCACAACAATGAATAAGATTCGCGTAAATATACGAAAACAAAAATTAAAATGCAAATAATTGTAAATGGTGAAAAATACTATGAAAATACATATAATCCAAACTTTAGTACAATTATATTTATTACCCGAGACGAACTGAAGATAGAGCTGAATGGAGGCGACTCGTTAATTTCTGCGTGATGTTTGCCAAGTTCGGGACGACCTTTAATAATGAATGTTACGACTGAGAAGAGGATATAATATACCATAATTACAATTATAGACTTTTAGCCATCCGCAGCATGCTCGTAACCTCTATAAATGAGTTCCATTAGAAGACATATTTCACTCGATTACTCTTTTATTAAGCCATTTAAAAAATCATATTCATTGACACCTGTTCGCATTTTTATCGATGTAATGATAGCACATCACTAGGGCTCACTAAAAAGCGTTCTCAAGAGGCACAATCAACACACATTGAATACTCCTTTGTCGAGCCGAGTGATTTATTGATTGCGTCTCTGTCAACACGGCTGGCACATTACCGACGCTGAATACTTCATTTGATCCGGATTTTTATCGATAATATAACCCGTTGGTGAGTCACATCACTCGTTAAGTGTATTTAGTGTACAAATGATTCAGGCGGCGGTTGCCTTTATGGTTTGCTGAATACATAATAAAAGTGCACGTCGTGAGGTCAAGGATTGAGCATAGGTGCTCAATTATGAAGTCCACAGGCCTACGTCGATAGCCGTCGGTGGGAATCAGATTTTATACTATAAAACGAGCAGTCTGCAGCTCTTTGTAAGATGTAGTAGAATTATGCATGACAGAATTGGATCGAGACGACCAGGGAGGTACCGCTCGCATGACACCGTAAAGTGGCAGTTATGCTGTCGCATCTCGTGATATTTGTGAACAGCCGACACACTGGAAGAGTGGGGGGAGTGAACTTGGCTAAAGCATCTGCATGACAATAATGTGGATGTCTAGACCCTCGGTAGCCGTTAAAAGATTTAAAAAAGTCAAATCCTTTTGCCAACTACTCAAGTCTCTCTACAACAACACGTCCTCACATATCACAAAGCTTACATACCTGCGTCGCCTCCTCCATGTTCATAAATCTCATAAATACAAACATACAAACACACCTGGTCGCACCAGCAGACTTAATTCTTCCGGACAGTACCGGATCAATCTGACCAATAAATGGAGCGCATCGTTATCCACACAATTGTTGGGCAGATAAAAAAAAAAATAAGTCCTACGGAGATTTCTCAATTTAGAGTAACATTCCGAAGTCAGGAAGTTGGCGGCGTTACGCCCCCGTGCCACGGAGAGCACGTTAAGCCGACGGTCTTGCGCCTCTTTTTTCTATGGTCGTGTCGGTTTGCAATCCCATTGGAATGAGAGAATTAGGGAATATAAAGTACTCTCGTGTATGCGCATCTCACATGTCCAGCGCACATGGCTCTTCTTAATAGAGACCGTGGTAGGCGAAATTCGGCTAGGATGACACTATGCAGAAGTATTGACCGGGAGAGGTCTTTACTTCCCAATGGACTCGTAAACCGCGCGAAACGCAATGCTCCGAGTGAGGTACTCCCTCGTGCTGTAATGGTGCATTACAATGGTCTCTTGCTGCTTGCTGGATACGAATAACTGGTGGAATAATTTTTTTACGCATCACTGCTAGATTTTTCAGTGGTTTTCAGGTAAAGTGTACATTAATTTTAATATTATTATTATACTTAGCCCTATATGCGCCCCATTGTTGGGCAACGGCCTCCCTGCAATGTTTTCCACAGTTCTGTCCGTCCAGAGCATTAATCGCACTAAATTCCTCATTTTTGGTCTGCCGCGCCACAAATGTGGGTCTGGGTCCCCATAAAGAGGCAGTTTTTGCCCAGAACTCGTCACGCTTACGGCAGATATGTCCAGTCCCGCTCCACTTGAGCTCCGCGACTTTGAGGCCTACGTCAGCGAATTTCGTGCGGAAGCGCAGTCCGGTACTTCGTGCGGAAACGCAGTCCGGTATTTCGTGCGGAAGCGCAGTCCGGTATTTCGGATTATGTCCTACAACTTGACACCTAAAAGACTGCGCTCCATCAGCCTTTGGCAAACCAGAAGACTGGGCTTTGATGCTGTGTCAAAGACCGAACCTTTGCTCCGTATGTGAGTACGGGAAGTACGCACATGTCATACTTTTCGCTTGAGCAACATCGGAAAGTTGCCCTTAATGAGCTCCCCTACTTGAGCTCCTTCACGCGTTAGTGCCACGTCATTTTATGAGATAGGGGAAAATCGACCAGGTGGGTTGTTACTACCGCCACCTGTACAACCTCTTGCAAGACGAGTTGCCAGCCAGGAATAGGCTCGCTCCTTTCTAAAAGACCCCTAAGTCGTATCGGATCGGAAATACCGAGGAAGATAGCTGGTACCGCAGCACAGTTGTAAGCGGTAAAAATTGGCGGTTGAGCCGCAATGATAGGGATTTGCGGACATCAAGGTGATGGGCGTGGAACTTAGAGTTCTCTTGCGATGACTTGCGACCTCCTTGTCTCGCTTGCTCTGGAAGGAAACTAATTGATTAATGTAGGTCATCTACAACACAATGCATGTACTCGGCACTAATTGCCCCTGGATATTGTCGGTGATTGGTCGCAAGTTTTGTTTTCGTGATATTCATCTTCATTAGAATCTCTGAAGTTTAAAGTTTTTCAATATACAAATATGTTGGCATTAGTGTGCTTCACAAACTGCGAACTTAGTTTTAATCAGAGCTATGGTGAGTTACAAATAGGCCAACTATATTTTTGGTTCCATTATGGCGGTAACGCCTTGTTGTTAAGGGCATTGATAAATATATTAGCTAGGTACACAAATGCACTGAGGTGAATGTTATCAGTGAAAACACTCAACAGGAATTAGTTATGAAAGTTACAGAAAGGAAAAGTATTAAATAATGTATTGTGAAAAATTGAAGTAAATAAATTTTATTTAACTATATATAACATCGCAATGAACAATAGTGTAGGCATAGATGTTGGATTTCGTAGGAATCATTCTGGTTAAAATACTAGCCGAGGTGTCGACTTCGGTTTCCTTTAACGGTTTTAAGGTTTATAGAGGCAAACTTTGGGACGCTTTTGATGATTACCAACACCCACGTACATCATTATTGTTACGAACATGTGTTGCCCTCCTTCGCTTCGCCCACGGACCTCACGAAACGCGAAAACTGTGAGTTTGTGATTGTAGCCTAATAGAAAAGAAAATGTTTATTTAGCGCTAAGTTTCATTTGAGCGCCTCCCCGCGGTGGGCTAAATCGGCACTAACTGTTACAGACAGGACCGTCCAGATTTTTGGACCATTCACGCATACGCACAAACCGTTACAGCTTAACCGTTGTACCCCGGTATCACTTAAGACACTCCTATCATGTACAGCTGCAATGAAGCACCACGACCTACCTCAGACAGCCGTTAAATTAATTAGTCTGTACAACCTATTAAAGGTGTATTTTCTTGCGAACCCTTCGCGAGTTTTTCTTCCAACCCGTCAACCTTTGTTCCATTGACATAAATTACCCCATTAGTGCGCGTAAATGTATGTTTTTATGTGCGCATAATTAACTGTGTTACGTAGCCGCATATCGTGTCACGAATCGATCATCATTATCTCCTTAATAGTATACTTCTAAATAATAATATTTAATAATAACAATAATATTTGTTGACACTACGTTGGCCCAGTCCTGGGGTAAGTACCGTAAGGACTTGTGTTACATGTACTAGACAACGGACAATGTATTTAAGATGTTTGTATATTTAAGAGATCTTGAATATTTAAGATTTTTTTTTATAGAAATACATACAATAATTGTACAAACATCCATGATCTAATCCATGGCGAAACACGCGGACTAACCGCCATGTTACCAACGCCAATGTGCCGATCGTCTAAAACAAATAACGCTGTGATTTAATGTCGCTTAGGTTTGGAGATCTCTACAATCTATCTTTTAAAAATAGGCTGTGCTGTGCAACCTCTAGTCTGTCTTTAAAAAGGGATAAATAACATAGAATACTATTAGGGAGGTCGTGCTGTGGCTCATTGTACTTTAATGACTTCAGAAAGATCGGGAATGTAGTTTTATCAGTCTTTAATACGATGTTGTTTGATGCATTGCATTCAAATTGGGTGTACACCAGGGAAGTAACTTTGGCTCACATAATATCGCCGCACAGTAATCGCTGTTGTACTGTCACGTTTCGGGCGATTTTGGAGTAGCCGGTGGCATATTTGGGAGGAGGGTGCCGATCAGTGTTCTCACAAAACGAACAAAACGCGGGTGACCATTCGCATTGTAGGCACTTCACGTCGACATTAACTAAGAGAGTGTTACCAACGGGGGAGTTGACCGCTCAACATTTTTTTTTATAGTATAGGAGACAAACGAGCAGACGGAGCCTTTCAACGACTACCGACGCCCATGAACTTCAGCATAATTATGCCGATGCGTTGCCCATCATTTCACCCCCCACCCCCATGGGCCACCGGCTAGTCACAAACCGCGAACTAAACGCAAAAGCGACGCTCTCACTTTTGGCCGGTATCAAGTGAGCGAGAGGTACCCGCTCGTGCCGGCCCAACACTGTTGCATAGGACAATGTAGTGTCGTGCACCAAGTATGGCACTATCTCCTCCTAAATCTCAATGATCCTACTGCACCCAATGGGCCACCGGCTACTCACATACGCCAGACGCGACACCGTTGGTGTCACTTTACGGCGGTATCAACTGATAATTTTTAATAATTAGTCTCCATACTCAAATATGTTGCATGGCACTACCTCTTTAAAGGTAGGCTGTACTCGCGATCAACATTTTTACAGTCAGGGACCTAAAAATCAATTGTAACACAGCCGTGGGATAGATGTGAACAACAATAATATGTTTTTATTACATTTTACAACCCAGCACCTGTAGTGTTAATTTCAAATTTGATGTCAAAATCCATCATTTTGAGCTTAAAATTTGTCTGCCATTGTAGAACCCTATAGGGTCTGTTTGAGGGGCTATTGTAGTCGGATAATACGAGAATGATTGACTTCTCATTGTCGACGGCTAAAGTGTAATGTGCAAAATGTGATTTCATACCATTTCGTTAGGCGTAGGCGGTCCAGTCTTGTGGGCAAAATGTTATATGTCATATTTATACATTTCGTGATCTAACTTCCATACTCTATACATAGTTACGTATCACTATGGTAGCTGTCATCGATATAATCAACTATGAAATAATTAGGACAGACATGGAATGTAATTCTTTATCGATAAGCTGAGATTTAACATACATTAGACAGCAAATTTGTGTGAGCATTGTGACTTCTCTGTACTAGGTGGTTATAGAGAGTTTTATGGACTTAACTGATATAGATGGTAGAGAGATTGCCTGATTTAAATCCTTATCCAAATCGAAATATTGAATTAATTATTTATCTAATAATAAGGTTTTTCATTGTTTTTCTAAAACATTGTCATATAGATAGAGTTAGCTTCATGATGTAATAATTTATATATTTTAAGTGATATGAAGTTACTGTTGAGGCTAACTTGCAATCACAGCGGCAGCAGTTTATGATATTTGTAAATTTAATGCACATAAAATATTATAGATTAATTTATTTAGTGACCGTGACCTATGGGCATGGCTAGGGAAGGTTTCTGTCCAGCAGTGTACGTGGTCCAGGTCATAATGACGACGATGATTATAAATATATTGAATAAAGACATATTTATCTTTATTAACATTGTTAAAAAAATCCCGATCAAAGACATTTGTAAAATTTAAAATTTCACATTTATCTCCTATTTCCGTTGGATTTAACTTGACAAAAGTACGAGCATGCATTGTTTAGGAGTTGAACCCATGTTTAGTTTGTGACAAGCACCGGTCACGGGTGGGTGGGCCACAATAACCAATCACTGCACAATGTCTGTCCGTCACGGACACACATTCCAATATGCCATATATTTTGGCTGATGCACTTCTAGATTGCAATTGTTTAAATTAAGTTGTAAATGTCAATGTAGGCAGTATGTTGTAATGGTAGGCATGGTGTATTCTACATTGAATTCTCTAATGCAATTCCAAGCATAATCTTAATGTTGTCAATGCTAAAATCATCCCAATCATTCTATTTTCTATATCATGAAATTTAATAATTTTCGACGAAGGTTAAAACTTGCGAAATACTTTGGTCTTACCTGGACAGTTGAGTGCTACTTTCACTAGAGCCTCGGTGGTCGAGTGGTTAGGAATTCGGACCTACATTCGGGTGGTCTAGGTTCGAAAGCCACGTACCAAAGGGTCTTTCTAACTTATGTAACTATTATCTAAGAACTCGTATGGTGAAAGGAAACTTCTTCTACTAGCATTCGAACTTCTGTAGAATCGGGTCTGGTTTCCCTAGTGGGTTGCAGAGGTTAGACGGAAGTGCAACAACTGGCGTCCTCGTCAGATCCCCTGGATCAGTTCGCCGACCAAGAAATCATGTGACATAGAAACGGGATAAGGCTAAGATGAAGTAGAGTGCTAGTTATACTAAGCAACTTTTTGGGCACGAGGTAGTGAAATTCTGCATTGCAGTGGGATTAGGCTGGTACGACCAGGGTGGTACTTATCCGGTTGTGCGGTTTGTGAGTAGGGTAGGTAAATTATGTGAATGTTTATGAACGACGGTAGTCGTGAAAATGGCTCCAATTTCTCGTTTTCCACCTATTTTATATAAAAGAACACTACTTTCTTTCTTCCTCTTGCTAAATATTTTTGTACTTTTATATCGGTATTTTATGTACATTTTAAACCATTTTTTATATAAATATTATTTAATAAATATTTATAAAACATTTCAACAATCATTATAACTTTGCAGATGATTTGAACTGCAACGACTGGGAAAATACCTCTCTCACGTAATACCTCGTGAAGTCATAGCTACGCTATCTTTTTGTCCAGTCGCCTATTGAGGAGTTTGCGAAAAAGCAAAGTGCATAAGCATAGCTTCTGCTTGTTTGATTTTTATCGGTCAGCGGAAGTAAAGTCGTTCACCATTTCTCATTATCAGCCCTTATCGGTCTACTGCTGGACATAAGCCCCTTTCAATGAACGCCGGGATGACGGATCTCCTGCTACACGCATCCATCCCAGACCAGCTATTGAACGGAGATCGTCTTCCCAACTGGTGACCACCTCTACTCCAAATCCTAACTGGCCCATCTGCCATCTTCTGAGTGTGTATCCAGCCCATTATCAAGTAGAGTCGTTCGTAGTATGAAAATGCAAATAGTTTTATTCAAAAAAAATTGTCAATATTCGACGGTTAGGCCTTATGTAAATCCAACCAATAGATATAACACTAGTTAGTTGTAACATGTATAAGCAGTCATATTCCCTTCATCTATCAAAAACTATTTATATATCTGTTCTCGTCTATCCCTCGTTTTCATCCGTGTAAGATCAAACCTATGGAAAGTAAAATTTTATGTTACTCCAGATTGTTACAAATACCTGTGCCAAATTTCAGCCAAATATGTTGAATAGATTTTACATAATTTAATCAACATACATTAAAAAGTTCGTTTTCATGTTATTAGTAGGATAGTCATTTGTTCATTTAACCATGACGTCCAGAGCACATAACTACACATTGTAAATCCTCTTCATGGACTATTCATTCATGGTCATTAGCTACCGTGCGCGAGATGCCCTCGAAGCCAAATTCAGAGGATGTGGGGCCCCGCCGTCTCCATGATGATAATAATTAAATTAGCTATTATTGATATTCTCATATTGGGATGTATCTTTCCCAACTGGAAATAGGGGGGGGGGGGTCGGTCCTCTTTTCGACACCAAGTCTCGCTGCCCGACGATCACTCCTAGCAAACCGTGTTGGGCTTCTCTTTACTTCCACTAAGAAAGGTAAAGAAAAGACAGTTGTAAAACGGTGTCAAGTCTTAAAAAATATCATAAATAAAGACGATTACAATAAAACTACGTTTGTGATTTCTATCGCGGTTTATTTAATAATACGACCGACGTTTCAGATAATCCACCCGTGACCATGGTAGCTGTAAAGCTTCTGAAACGTCGGGCTAGTTAAATGATTAAATAATCCACAATAGAATCCGTAAAAGTAGTTTTATTGTAATGAATAACATTCGCGTAAACTTAAGACATCAATAAATAAAGACGAGAAAGATTCTATTCCCTGCATGTTATTTCATTGAATCCCGCCAGGCCACAATGGCACTCGCCGTCAATAGATTAAGTCAATTATAATCACAAAAGGGGTTTACATTCTGTGTTTGGTTGTTTACACAATAATGGGATTACAATTTTCTTTAAATATATACTTACGTAGTTTTACCGTTGCAAGTAATCCCGTCTACTGCTTTGGATTTTTTTTGGTGAGTATGGGACAAATGAGAAGTAAGATCTAGAGTGATATCAATGCACATGTGTGCCTTAGTATTGATACAGGTTAAACGTTTCCCTTCTCCTCCCTTTTTAAAATGTATCCGAACTCAGTAACCGAATTTTGTAAGAGTTAGTGTCATGCTGCACTGCCGACTTGGACCGACAACACAACCGGGAGCCTTTGGTAAGAACCTTTTGTTCGCATGACATACCTATGCTGTCGCGTTTCCTGCGGTTTGTGTGCAGCCGGCCCATTGGAGGAGAGGAGAAAAGGAGGACAACTCATCTGCATGAAACACGGATGGCTATGGGTGTCTATATTTGTCAAAGGCTTCGATTTTGCCTTTGCTCCCTTATACTATAAAATAAAATGTGTATTTTATCGCGGAGCATAAGAAGTTACCTGAGTTATTATAGAATCTAAGTATTAACCCTTGTCTAATTTAGCAAGCGGTAGTGCCATATCCTGATGTCACAAATGATTTGAATACTTACAAAAAACATAATTATTAAGTTTTTCCGACTAACGAAAACAGTACTTGTTATATATTGCTGTTATATTTATATATTGTTATATATTCGATTTGATTTTGTTATCCCAAGCAGAGAGAAGAACCCATCCATCTTCTCTATTGAATTTTTTTTTTCTTTTTTCAATAGCCTCACGGATCGTCCTTGGAAGGAATCGGTGTTCCCTAGTGGGGACCTGCGGTTTATCAAATATAATTTAATGGCAGGGGCCAACTTCAGACAAGACTTGCTCACAGACCGCAGATATTGTTTCACATCGGCTATATGTTTTTAACGCGATCTTTTATTCGTTTAATGTTCAATTATGTCATTGTAGTCTGACGTATCCATCATTACGGTGGCATTACCTTTATCCGCGCGAAGAATCTTTATATCCTGTATTTTGTGTAAGTTTTGCAACGCTTTGTATAGCTCGAAAGGAATATTTAATTTTGGCTCGGAGCTTCGTCTTAAAACTGACCTTATTGCCTCCGAATCTTTTTGCTTAATATTCTTTTTATACATATACCGACTTCACACCAAACGCGACTGTCACTCTACGGTAACATCTTAGCGAGCGATACGTCACTGGTCGTGCCGGCCCAATTCCGCTGCAATACAGCATGACACTACCTCTTACAAAGTGGGCACATTTGTTAATAAGTGACGTAAGCAAATATTTCATCACGTGCATAAATTTAAATGCCTACGAACATAAGAAGCAATTGTGAATAAAACAATAATAAACACCATTTATCAAATTAATTATTAATCCATTAAAAATGTCATGTTCGCAATAAAAAAAATTAACCAGCCGAGCGTGCATAACACCGGCGGTAAATTATGCGTGTCGGCAGGGCTCGGCTTTTGTCGGCGAGTGCGGTATTTACTAAGAGCTGTTGCAACAATTAAAGTGGTAACGGTGATGATTTATGAAGAGTATTTCTTGTTGTGGCAGGATTGGCCTATGGGGTGGGTAGGAATTTCAGTTTGCTGTCACTTTTTTCGTCTCGATATGATCCGCTGGCAAGAAAGCCATAATTCTTATCACGTTTGTAATTTGTGGTTTCAGCGGAACGAACGCCTATAAATAATCATTCATCAGTTTTTACGCGAAAGTGTAACAAACATACATCCACACTCACAAACTTTCGCATTTATAATATTTGTAGGATAGAATAACAAGGAAGCCTATGACGCTACGACTAATAGGACCGGATTTACGTATATCCGCGTGTTGATGCTAGTATGTAATAAAAAAATCAACCGGTTCTAAGCTTGACATCAACACAGCGAGACCGCAGATGCACTCAAACTCAGCTCCAAAATTTTCTGCTCGGATGGTCCAAACTCAGCTCTAAAATATCGGCCTACAAAGCGATATTGCCAAATATTTTCCTCGGACGCAAATTGCACATTATACAACATTGACGCGTCACCCTAGAAGTCCCCGCACCCACCCCAATTGTTCAAGACTTACGCAAGATTCAATCATGATCATCTCAGTTAACCTGTCATCCACATCAGCGCTGAGACCATTTTAGCCATCGCGCGCGAGCTTCCCTCGACATCAGATCGGGTGATGAGGAACCCCGGGGTCTCTCTGGTCATGATAATAATAGTTAATTTATTTATTATAAACATTCCCCATCAGCGGTAGAGTAATGGTTCCGACCCCTACTCGGCCTGGTCTCGTCGTCAGCCACACATATCAACGATGGAGCTGCATTGGGTTTCTCAACGCTTCCATGGGATAGGAACAGGTACGGAAGAAACGGAAGATTCTTAATGTATGCGAAGTCAGGATCGCTTCAAAATTTGCGCCTATTGTAAGACTAGCATTACACCCATCACTTCACATAATAGTAACAATGATAATATATGTGGACTGATCACATCACATCACGTTAAACAGGTAACTTGGTGTGATCAGTTCTTCTGTTGACGCGGGGAGACGCATTTACGCGCCTTCACCGGCCCTGGTGCCCCGGAACTACGAATCATCAGGGCATGTTGACGGCTCGTCAGCACCCTAAGGCGTCCAGGACAAGGCTTAAGCCATGGTGCGGACGTTAGCTTATTTCTGTGCTATTTAACTTAAGGACATCTTACAGGTACAGGACAATGGAAATATATTTTTTTTTTCGATATCCTATATATTTAATATTATAAAAATATAAATAAACAGCCAAGCGGGATTCGAGCCCGCGACTTTGAACACGAGGCCTAACCGCCACGTTACCAACTGGCCTGGCCGGTCGTCTAATAATAATCCAGAAGTCCGTCTCCGTGTATACCGCGAGTCTCAAACCATTAGGAGTGATCACCAAGGACAAAGCATCACTTATCAACGTCGGTTAAATTAAATATGGATTCGCCGTCACGCCTGTTCGCTCCTGAACGAGTGATAAGTGCCGCGCTATCAACCGCAGGAGGCGACCTGCGATAGTTAATGACCTGAGAGCTGACATTTTTATAGTACAAAGGGATAAACGAGCTATCAGAGCCTTTTAGCAGCAACGGACACCCATTTTTATACAGTGTAGGGGCAAATGAACCCTTGATAGCCTTTGGATGACTACCGATGCCCATACACATCCAAACATATATTCTGAAGATGTGTTCTCCTCTTCAATAGTGTCTTCGACACTTATACAAAGGTCCCGTACCAACGGGAGATCTCACCATGACTTCTTATAAAAGTTGACAAACACATGATATCGCCCTAAAAGGACGAGTTTCGCGCGGTCTGTCAGCCGATAGCCCGTTGGATGGAGAAGGGGAGGACAATACATCTGCTAAACGATTAAGTTGATGATGTGAGCGTCGGTAGTCATCAAAAGACTAGCTACTCGTTCGTACCTTTAGAGTATTTTTAAAACTTGACACTTGTATCGTTTTTGTGACTTATCTCAAAGCGCCGGTAAATTTTATTACAAGAGATTACAGGGAAATAATAGGATCGAAGGCTTAGGTTAAGCTAGGTCGTTGGTTAGGTTTCCCCCCACGGTTCAAGTCTTGTCGTGGCGGTGGGGCTTAGTAGCCTGGGGGGAACTCAGGCGAAGCCAATCGAACCGATGGCGATCTTTGCACTAAAGAAAAAAAAATCTTTGGCCTAAAGATCAGGAGAGGGAATTGCTCTCGGTACCCCTCTTATAAGAAGAGAGGACCTAAGAGCAAGAGGAGGTGGCGCTTTTGCACACGGGGCAAGGGGCGAGGACGGAACCTCATCGCATTGCACTATGCCAGAGTCGGTGGGGTTGTCCTGTAGTGCTGGGCAACCCCATCTGTGGAGGTGGAGTTGGTACCTTAGAGGCCTGACCAGCCGTCGAGGTGCTCCGATGATTGTTGATCCGGGGCACCTCACCAAGGGCGGCACTGATGGCACTCGCGCTGGGTTTTGTGGGTATTCGGCACTATCATGTGCCGCGAGTCTCACACACCACTGGATACCACCCAGGGCCGTAAATGCGTTTCCCCGCGTCAACAAAAAAAAAAAGGCCATTGGTTAGGTTACTTTTTTATTTACACTCAAAACACTTGGCCTAATTTCGTATTTGCATCGATCACTACCACAGCCTGAAATCGAGATGTTCAATGAGGCTAAACTTCAGCTGTCATATTATAGAACATCTAGCGATGACAATCGGTCTAATGGCTGGCCCGCCACATAACAAAACGGACCTGTTTTAAAAATGGCTACTGTAATAAGGCAATTTATACGATACGACTACGAGATATAGAGATCAAGTCAAACAGTGATATAATAATTATTACATTAAACACAAAACGTCTCGGGGATATTAGATATAACAGTACATCGCCATTATTGATTTCAATTAATTCATAATATTGTTAATGGAAGTAAATGTTAATTTTCTCATAAACAGGTTTATCTGCGGCATAAACATTTGTACAATATTAATTGTGCGTGTGTACAGTTACTTGGCGGTTAATTGTGTTGCAAACTGGCAATGTCAGTTAGGGTTTGGTACCCAGAGGGTAAAAACGGGACCCTATGATTGAGATGTATGTCACCAGGCTGTGCGTAACTGCAATAGACAGACAGTAGAAATGTTCACTCATTTCTGTTGCCGTTATAACAACACTGGGGGGAAGGTGAAAAGGAGGGCACCGTGTCGGCGCTCGTAGTAGATTGGGAGGGGTTTCGCATGTGTGTCGTCACTAATATTTTCTATACATTCCCTTCGAAAGCGGAGAAAGTGTAACAACCTTTAACCTTTCAACTACCGAAGGAAAGATTGTAAAATAATGGGAAGATTAAAGTTTTCTTAATACTATAAGATTTAGAAAGACTTTAAACAAAAATTGTATTGAATAAAAGAGTTTGTTAGTTTAGGACGACTTTTCGTTTGCTGTTACGAAGCCCTTTGTTCGAAAGTCCGAATCACACTATACCTGTTTTTATTATAGGGGGGCGAATGAGTTACAATCTCTCGACACCTACTGACGCCCGCGTCTGTATTTTTTATTTATTTGAATTGAAAATAAATAAAAATACAACAGAAACTTATCAGAGGTCATTGCTGAATTGCTGCTGCACAGGACTGGTGAAGTAACGGTGGATAGGATATCGCTTATCATCATCATCGTATTCATCATCAGTGGATATCGCCCATCATCATTATCATCAGTGGATATCGCCCATCATCATTATCATCAGTGGATATCGCCCATCATCATTATCATCAGTGGATATCGCCCATCATCATTATCATCAGTAGA